>JABUQX010102877.1:0-18260 GCA_015478945.1 Trachelipus rathkii | reverse complement strand
AAAGCCTGAGATTTCTAACTAATTTTTTCTTTGTTTTAAAAAAAAAACCGCGAAAAAAAGAAAAACATAACAATTAATGAAATAATTCAAGAGACCACAATTACAGTTATGTGATGTAATTTATTAATGTATTTTTTTTTTTTTATATATTAAAAAAATGTTTCTAAAATTTTTTGTTATTTTCACACAAAGTAATAAAATAGCCTCTTTCCACTACATAAGGGAAATTTTTTCTTTCCCATTGTTATTTTATTTTTTTAAAAATTTTTTGTCTTTGTAAATTTGGAAAACCACTAACAATCTGTGTTTTCTTTAAATTTTGTATACACCTTTGTGTTGAAATTTATACAAGCTGAGCATAACACATATATTAAAGTCCGAGTAGGACAAGAATATATCATATACCCTTTGTATACAATTTCCTAATCTAAATCACTATTGGAATTTATACAAGGGTCTCATTTTTCGCCATATCCTACTAATTCACTCTACAATATTATGGTATATTATTCACTTGTATATAATTCCCTAATCTAATTTAAACTTAAATGTGAAATATGTTTTGGTGTGAAAGATTTGAATTTCTGTAGCTCACTGATACACCGAATCTATTTTGATTTGTCAGCGTTTATCGTGAATAAGAGAGGTTCTGGTCGAAATTCAATGGAATTTTCCTTCTATTATTGGAAACAGAGGTTTCATCTTTTGGTATAGCAAAGAACACAAAGCATATATGGTAAAGGTTTTCGAGCCTAGTTTATGTTTTTCAAGAGATCCAGTGGTTTCCGAAAGTGGTCAAAGATAGCCTTCGTCTCCCCTTGCGAGCGCGAGTGCAAAGAGTGGTAAAGGTGCAGAACCACTACATGATTTTAATGAGAAACAATATCCTTCGTCTCGCCCTTTCTGGAGCTCATGGCGAAGGTAGTAGTAACGAGCACTACAGAGAAAACAATATCTTGACGCCCCCCTTTCCGGAAGCTCATTGCGAAGGTAGTAGTAGCCCAACTACAAAAGAAATGCACAGAGGTGCATAATTTAGGAGAACCATATCCATTAGCATCCGATTGCGAAGGTCGACAGTCTGGTGGAAAGACCCCATTTTCCCACAAGGCACTCTATCGGCTCTTGGATTGTTAAGACACGAAAAGCGAAACGCCTACTTATAAGACTTCACCATACATCTTTATTACTCATAACGCTCCATAATCCTGAAATCTAATAAAACATAACTACACACAATGAAACCAACCAGTGTAATAATAAAACAAACACGAAACATAGTAAATCAATCTTTCCCTTAATCACACTAGATCTATTAAAATAATATATGTTTACATTGAGATACTTGATTGAAATTTTAAGTTTTATAGTAATACTTTTGAAGAATATCTTAAAAATTTTGAGCAAATATTCATTATTTGGTTACTAAAGATAAATATACACTTGTATTTACAAAATAAAAAAATTTATATATATTTATCTTAATCATCGTTTACATAATTTACATAATCAATTACATCTTTAACATGTTTAGGCAAAAATATATACTCATATATTCTGCGTTCAATATACTGTTAAAATAAATTACCAGTATAGAGATAGATTCGAATATGCTATAGTTTTTCCATTTATCATTATTATTAAAAGGAATATAATTTTTATGAATCTAACAAAAGTTTTGAATAAAAAATTATTATAATTATTTATTATTATTTATTTGAGAGATGGTTTTAAACTTAAATAATTAAAATTGAGTTATTATTATTACTGAGATGCCATGGGCCTACGTCCAAATATATCTTAGCAATTGCGTTTCATTGTTATATCTTATTGTTGAGCGAGAGAATTAATTAAAGTAGAACAAAATAATATGCCTATTTTGCGAGTCAAGGTAACCATAATAACATTATATAGAAATTATAATTAGAAAGAAAGATTATAACTTGGTTAATTAAAATTAGTTATACCAATAAATGTTACTGGTAATTACCTCTGCTCCTGGACCAAAACTCTCTAACAGCTTATCTTCACATGTTGGCATTCATTTTTTATTTCCCTTGTCCTTTTTTAAGCTTAATAAGTTACTAAATTAAAATACTATAAGAGTAAACACAAAGGAATATGTACAATGAGTAATATAGGGTCCTATATAACCATATATATATATATTGTATAATTTTCATCATACATATATTTATATACATTCAATATATAAAGGATTTGCAATTTATTAGTAGTCAAATTTGAGTTAAGACTATTATAGCCCCAGGAACAATTGTAAAGGAGAGCGAGCGTTCTAAATATATATTGGCACGGAATAACTTCTATATTTTAAACGCCTACCTCTTGAACTTCCTGTCCTAACTAAGAGTCCTATAGTTAACAAAATCATTCCATGATCTTATCGTACGTGCCATCGACTGATAACTGATCTATCAATAGGTGGTTTAATCTCTTTATGAAACATCTCAAAAAATATTATCACCCTCTAAATACTCCATATATCTATCTCCCTCCCACTCTCATCTCTGTCTCCTCCTGTTCTCTCCTCTAGTCTCTTAAGGGAGTTATCTATATAAAAGGGGCTTCTTAGGGATAGTAAGAATGAATCATTCCTTTGGATTTCAAATGCGGGGTTCTCCTAATGGTTCTCATAGGGATCTTTTGTGGGGTCTTGCGAAAAAGCATCGAGATATACTTTTATGGATCGTAAAGCGACAGAGTTAGAGCGGTTTTAAGCAGTAAAAAAGATTCAAATATATAAACAAGTTATATAATAATTGGTGCCAAGTTGAAACAGCGCCATTCAACAAAATAAGATTTTTTATGTGCTTATCTGACTAAAATGATTTTAAGTCTTACATTATTGCAGAACATTTATATATATATATAATATATATAAAATATATATTTATATATAATAATTAATATATAATATAATTATATATAATATATACTAAATATATATATAAATATATATTTATATATATTATATTAAGTATTTTAAACTACGGTATATATATATATCGTATATAGATTGTGAGTGAGTTCTCAAATTATTTGACATGGAGTTTTAACTTCATCCTTAAAAGTTTGAGTTCGATGACTGACTTCACAAGTAGAACTTATTTGTCCATATATTGAATTACTTTTAATTATTTGATCATATTACATTTCCTTTATATGTTAACTATTCAAAACAGATTTTGAAAAACTTAGAGCTATAGATTAATATTACTTAAATAACTTCAGCTTCTTTGTCTTTAGAGGAATGTAGAATATTTACCTTATAAAAAGGAAGAATGAAAATCACCTAATCAATAACTTTTTGTTCATTTATAAAAGCAGCATTGATCAATCTTTTATCCGATTCAATTTTTTATTGGGGTTTATTTTAAGTGTATTTAGCACTAATATTTTAGCTGTTCTTTCCTGTTGAATAAGGTTGCATATTGGGAGACAAGCTTAAACAGGTTTTTAAAAGTTTTACTTCATTAATTTTGTATACAACAACATAGATAATAATCAAGGGCTCCATCTTTATCTGTAGTTTCAGTACACTGCTCATTAAAAATTGTAGCGCCACCAAAAGTCAAGTATGAATGAAACCGAATTGTAAGCATTTAGATTAATACTTGACAGTGCTCCAATAATTTTGTTTAAAAAATGTGTATGGGAGAAAATTGAGATCTGAATATTAGAGGAAGGTTAGGGTGTTAAAGTAAACCTATCGGAGAGAGTATGAGAGGTGGTTCGCAGTATGAGAAAAGGGATTAAACACTATAGAGGTATAACAGTAAATTACGCTTGTGTTCAATGCACTAGCCTCGAATAGACCAGGATATTAAATTATTCTTCATCTTTGGTGTCAAATTAGTACCTTCAATAAAAAGCATGTATCGTTTATAGTAAGTAGTGTAATAACTATCAGAGCGAGCGCTCCCTTCTCTCCCCAAGACTTTGAATGGTAAAGGGGGGTGCCGCGATAACAACCTGCACTGGAAAGCGAAAAAGAGTAGAAAATGAGAATGCATGTGTTGACGAAAGAAGAAGCCTACAATCTCATCGCCGCGCACTATAATTTATATATATTAATATATATAATATATATATATATATATATATATATATATTTAATTATAATATAATATAATATTTATTATATTATATAATTAATATATATATATATATATATATATTTATATATATATATATATATATATATATATATATATATTATATATATATTAATTATTATATTATATTATATAATTAATATATATATATAATAAATATATATAATATAATAATATAATATATATATATCTATTTTTTTTATCTAGATAATTAGAAAATTTCCTCCTCTTTCACTATTCCTAATAACTTAAATCATAAAATTTTTACATCCTTATTTCGACAATTGTGGTCCAACTTTGAAGATGACAAAAACCTCTTCGAAGGGGTCTTTAGTTTACTTGATGTGAATGAGGATACAAACCTTTCAAAAATCAGGAATTCAAGTTTAACTTGATGAAGTAAATATAGTAAATTGATATGTTTGAAGGCAAGGTTGCAGTTAGTGGATAATTCATTACCTGAAAAAATTAAAATTTATATTTAACAGCATGTCAGCATCAACCTTTTCTTTAATTAACAGCATGTCAGCATCAACCTTTTTTTAAAACCTCAATTTGATCAGTAATGATATGGTTCCTTTTCATAATACCGAAGAAATTGAGAAATATATTACTACTAATTCATAAATAGCATATTAAAGAAGTCAGTATAAGCCAATACCTTAATATAATATACATCAATAATAAAATACATAACATCAGAGGAAACGCTCCATTAAAGTGCAATATAGTTCACAATATTTACTGACATTACATAATAAAACCTAATTACATACCTGGTAAAATAATAGTTTGCTGTGGCCAATTTTTATTCATTGAACACATTACTAATAGGCATAGGAGGCCGCGTGTTTCGATCCCTACTCTGGATCCTAAGGTATGAAAAATTACCTAAAGAAGTCAGCCTCCTTGAATAGACTATACCATGCGGTGAGTATTGAGAACCAACCTGTGGTTTTCTCAGATTATTTAAAATTTCTCATTCTTATTTGCATTAACTGAACACATCATATGTCCACATCATATAATTAATTCTTATTTCTCGTATCATCATAACTTAGAGTTACTTTGGACTCTCATATAAATTTTACAAAAGTCATTTAAATTTAGCTAGTGAAGTACATTTTTTCTGCCATTGTGATACAATTATTTTCCTCCTAGTTACTTCCATTTACCATCTTTATAAGTGTCTCTAAATCTCAGTACATTATTCTATTTACTTTGGCTTTCATTTATGTTATAACACTAGAATCAGTAGTCAATCTGCTAGTCATGCTTCTACTAATTACTTAGCAAATAGTCACTACCTAGTTCAAGACCACTGGTTTACAATTGAGTTTCTGTAGCCTTCTTTTGAAGTAATTTACCTAGTCAGATCTGTTGTTCATGCTTCACTAAGTCTTTGTCATAATCTATTACAACCAATGGAAGTTTGTTCATTATATATATATTATTAAGCATTCCTACTAAGTTCATTTTTTTAAAGATCTTTCCTATTGGTTATTTTTTGTTGGGTGTTACATTATATTAATTTATATATATATAGAGATTCAACTATAAGTCTATTGTTTTAAAAGTCATTCCTAGTCAGTATTGTATGTTCATTATTATATATTATTATATATATATAATATATATAGTAATAATTATAATATATATATATATATATATATATATATAATATATATATAGTCATTCAAACCTTAAGTCTTTTGGCCCAGTCATCTATTCTCGTACATTATTCTATTCTTGGCTTCTTTTGTTCAACTTGGACATAGTCAGATCTGTTGTTCATGCTTCACTAAGTCTTTTTTTAAGTCATTCCCCTTTTATTAGTCAGATCTGTTGTTCATGCTTCACTAAGTCTTTTTATAAGTCATTCCCTCTGTTTATTTGCATTACCTGTGACGTCATATCACATAAAGCACTATTATTATCTTTGTTCCTTTGTTTTTCTTTGCAATTTCAGCATTTATCTTCATACAGTCATATTAAAAACTGTATTAGTAAGAAAAAAGAAACACTATATGTTTAGATTAATCTGCTTACAGTCTGCAAACTAAGCCTTTCTTAGCTTGGTAATAAAATTCCCTATCTTTTAGCTATATTTTAGCGCTAGCTTACAAATAACAACTTACGTTATTTTGAGACTAGGTTAATAAACTAAATATGAAAAAGTAAACTTAAGGAAATTTGGAAGAAAAACGATGTCTGTAAATTATAAGTTGCTACTTTAAAAAAAAAGGAAATATAAACCTAGAAAATAATACATTAAGTTAAGATGGAAAAATATGATGTAACTTAGGACTTCAAAGTTACTTGTTACTACCAAATATTAATATAATTTTCTATCAAATTTAAACAAATCACTAAAACATTTAAACAAAGTAAAATAACTAAACATAAACCAATAATAATTATTTTGGGGGCTCAAAATGAACTAGGCTTTCTTTAGCCTATGTTTGCCATAAACCAATTTAAAATCCCAAACTATCAAAACATTATTAAACAAAAACTATGAGAATTAATAAATAATGCAGATAATTAGAGAAATATTAACTAGCAAACAAATATGTTCTTAAATTTGCAAATTATTAGTCAAAATAAATTTTCGATTAAAATGCAGATTCTATTCAAATTTCCGATCCAGATTCTTGATACCGATTGTTATTCATCATACAATGCCAAAATATTTATCAATTCAGATTTTGATTTCTAACAAATTCTGTTTACAATTCCAAATCCCATTCTTCCAATTTTTGGTGGCGATTCCAATTCTTCGTCCTATCACTGCATATTACATAAGTAAAAGGAAGAGTAATCAAAGACAACTTTTCCTTCACACAAACTTGCATTAAAAATATTAGTTTGTACTGAAATAAAGGGAGCCTGCCAATTTTCCCCCCCCCCCTTCAAACAAAAAAAAAAAAAAATGCTGTACCAAACTTGGAACCTTGCTGAGGAAAAATGCCTAGATGAATTATTATTATTATTATTATTATTATTATTATTATTATTATTATTATTATTATTATTATTATTATTATTATTATTATTATTATTATTATTCTGATTTAAAATTTTCCTATTGTTTTATAGATGAATTTTCAAATCCAGCGGAAGGGATGCGAGCTATTGTTGACCATGTTAAGAATCTTAAATTTTCACTGGAGGAGAATAAGATGAATATTGTTAAACAAAGGAAATGCAACAATAATCTTTTAAAATTAGTAAGGGCTACTGTTTATTATATTATGTATTAGATATTAAGTTTATTTATTTACATGGCCTTACAGATGGCTTAATTATTTATTTATTTACATTACATGTTCTTACGGATGGATTATTTATTTATTTATTTAAATGGTTTTACGAAGGGTTTACTTATTTTATTTATTTAAATGGAGGGCTTACTCATTTATTCAATTGCATGGTCTTAACGCAGGATTACTTATATATTTATTTAGGTGATTTTACTGCGAGCTTACCCTTCATCGAGACAAAATCACATACATATGAAAGATTTATTTAAATATTCTGCAAATGCTACACTTTGTTCAGATATTGAAAAGTGTGATTTTATTATGAAGGAGTGTTAGAAAGTTATTCACCTTAATAGAAAAAACGGAGCCGAGTATTGGAAAGCAACAATGGACGAACTTTCTAATAAAAATAAACTTTCTAATAAAAATTAGATTTTACAAAATATGTAGTTTACTGTGAGATCCTTGTCGCAAGTCCATGTATAGAACTGTCATTGCCTTTTAGAAAATAGGAATGGGTTCTCCTAGTATAGGTTATACAGTGTCTAGCATAGCACAACTCTTCTCTACTTTTACAATTGAAGGTAGTCTACCTTTTATACTCTTGTGTGATGAAACTTATTACATATCGTAGCGGCTCGTATCTATCTTGAAACACCGCGTACACTGTACTCAGTGTACCCAGCTCCCAGTGTAAATATACCAAGAAAGACCTTGTCAATCTTTTCAAGAGTCTCCCACCGCCCTTGTTGGTCCTCGGTGACTTTCACCTCCGCCAGCCTTTGTGGGGTGACTGTTACGTCCCCCAATGCCGACTTGATATTGGGTATTTTGCAGGATTTCTCTTTTTGATGTCTCAACACGAGTCTTCCAACCATGAACGTTTTGATTCAGGCACTTCTTCCTGTGTTGACGTCTCGTTGTGTTCAATCTCGGCTTTAGATCGTTTTTTTTTGTGGAAAAAGTCGGCTTTCCTTTGCGGAAGAGACTATTACTCAGTCGTGATACCATCCTTCAGCCCCAGTTCGCAGCAACAACCATATTCTGGCTGGCGCTACGACAGCGCGGACTGGTCTTCCTTTCATCAGGCCACTTACTTTCCCATCTTTCCTGCAACTACCCTGTTCCCGTAGCCGGCGGATGCCTTCACCTACTTTCAGGATGCAATCCTCCAGGCGGCAACGGATCATATACCCCTTTCATCTGGGGCCCGAAAATCGACAACTTGCTATTGGAATCAGGAATGTGCTCGGGCTAATCGCAAAAAGCGTAAATTATATAGGCTGTATAAACTAACTCCCACACCTTTCAACTTGATTCATTTTAAAGCTTTAGCAGTCAGCTCCCAGCGTATTAATCGAGGAATGAGGAAACAATATTTTCACAACTACGTTTTCACCGTTAATTCTTCTATGCCTGTATCATCGGTCCACAAGGTTGTGCGAAAAATTTCATGAAAACACCATACAGATCCACCAATCCTCCTTGCTTACCGACCGCATACCTCTGATGTCATCTCTGCTCCCAGGGTCATGGCTATCACTTTGCTTCCTGCTCCAGCGGCTCCCTGTATCATGAACCTTTTCGTTTTACCCGCCTGCGAGTGGAGACTCCAGACTTTTGTTTTCCCCCTGGAAAAGATTTTCCATACAACGGATTATTCACCAGAGCAGAGTTTCAAGACGCCCTAAAACTATGCTAAGACATGTTTATCTTTCTGCCACTGCATTCCTTCTCAGCTTATATAATAGAATATAGGCGGAAGGGGTTGTTCCCTCCTGTCTGGTTTACAGCATATATTTTCGATAGCCATCGCCCTATTTCATTGACCTGCAACACGTGCAAGCTCATGGAGAGATTGGCAGCTTCTCGTCTTGTTCCCACGTTTGAGCAACTCCATTCATTTTCTGACTATCAGTTTAGTTATCGCCACCATCGCTCTACTCAGGATCCTCTCCTTCGGTTAGATCACGAGGTTCGTGAGGCATTTGCTTTTAACAGAATGGCCTTGGTCGTTTTCTTTGACCTCGAAAAGTTGTATGATAGCCTTCATTCCTTGGGCCTCAGGGGGCAACTTTCCCTCTTCCTTCAGTTATTAGTGTCGGATCGTTCGTTTCAAGTCCGTTGTGGTATCACACTGTCGAGACGTTTTGTCATGGACGAAGGGGTGTCGCAGGGCAGTGTACTGAGCGTGTTGCATTTCGCAGTAGGTTTCAATGGAGTAGTCGATTCCATCCCGACCTCGGTGCGCTGCTTCATCTATGTTGACGATCTTGCCCTATACATAACTGGAGCAAAATTTCCTTGTATGGGCGTAAACTTCAGTTCACCATCGATAGGGTTTCCTTCTCCACGTCGAAAACTAAAGCCGCGCTTTTCAGGAAAATCCCCGTCGTAGGGGTCGTATACAATTGCTTCCTATTTTATGCCTCTTTGGCTCCCCCATCCCTGTGGAGACGACGGGGAGATTCTTGGGTCTGCTTCTCGATGAGCACCTCACGTCCCTCCCTTACATTACTCGCCTCAAAGCTAGTTGCTGCCATTACTTGGATCTCTTACGGCACCTCGACTCTAAAACTTGGGGTGCGGACAGAAACACCATGCTTCACCTTTACGTCATGCTGGTGCTTGCTAAACTAAACTATGATTGTGCTATATATGGGCAGACCTTCTGGTTTTACCTCCGTGTTCTTGACCCCATTCAGACCGAAGGTCTGAGAATGGCCACGGGTGCATTTCGTTCCTCAGAGGGAGAGATGATGTCCTTGTCCCTGCGGAGGGAGGAGCTCATGTGCTCATTATTCCTCCGTATTCAGGTTCCTACCTCATCGGCCTTGACACCTATAATTTAGAGCGTCCATCACAGCCCTTCTTATTGGCCATTCTTCGACCTTCCTCAGCGAGCAGTCATGCACCTTGATTTCCACTCTTCTTATTCAAGGAGGGTTTATCCGCCTCCTGCTGTTTGCAACGGGATCCAACCATTACCAAAGGCGGAAGTACACCCGGTACAGTTGAGGGATTCCTTTCTGTACCATAGGGAAGTCCATATCGACTCTAGAGCAGTTTACACTGCTGGTTCCAAAACCGAAGGAGGGTTGGGGCTTTGTCTGTGTTTCCAGGCATCACTGTATCTCACACCCTTCCACCGTATTCATCTGTATTTTTTTTTCTGCTGAACTGATGGCGGTGAGCAGAATCAGTACCATCACCCTTGAGGGCAACTATACCATCTTTTCCCGATTCTAGAAACACACTCCAGGCTTTGCTTGACCGATCAACCCGAAACCCTTTGGTCTCTGCCATTCAAAAGGCCCTCTGCTTGTTTCCTGTGATAAAGTACAGAATTGAGTTCTGTTGGATTCCGTCCCATGTTCTATGAAATGAACAGGCTGATAGGGAGGCCAAACAAGCGGCAATGCACAGGTGTTGAGTGCCCAATACCTTCCTCCTGCTACAGATTTCTCCATCATTATACTTTGGGGTTTCCTCTCTGGCTAGCGAACATGTTGAGCAGAGGCTGCACGTGGCGTCAAACTACGAAACGTCAAACCTGTCATTGGACGGTGGTCATCATCTAGTAGGAGTCGCCGCCTCCTCCTGGAGGTGGTCCTGGCTCAATTGGTCAATTGAATTCTGGGTCATACCAACCTCACCCAAAGATTTCTTATGGCGCTGGGGGATCCCTAGACCTACTCATTTTGCTCTTCCAAATGTCCTCTTACAGTCGTTCATATCCTTGTGGGTTGCGAGGTCATCTCGACCCTTAGAAGTAAGTACTTCCCTGATGTGCTCACTATACCTCTTCCGCACATCTTATCCGAATCTTCTCACTTTAGTAGTGATCGAGTTTTTGCCATCCTGCTGGAACTGAGGATCTTATACAAGTTCTAACCATATGAGCTCTGTTCATATTTCGTTTCTTTAGGGACATCCCCTGTAGTTAGTATACTGACACGGTATTGCCACTTTCCTGTATGCTGGAGAGGTCCCTTTACATCCACTCAAAAAAAAATTATTATTATTATTATTTATTATTTGTAATAAATTATTTCTTTTTGAAAGTTAATTGGGAATAGGTTATTATTATTATTATTATTATTATTATTATTATTATTATTATTATTATTATTATTATTATTATTATTATTATTATTATTATTATTCTTGTTTCCATCAGATTTTCAATCAATTTTTGGAATATGTTTCAATTTTAGAATCGCTTGTGAAGAAACAGCGGACATCACCATATGTGGTTTCTCATTTGAAATTTGCTTTGTTTTCTATGGAAGTCTATTTAGTAAAATTCAGGTACTGAATAACAATAATAATTTTTCTTTCTTTCTTTTTTTCTTTTTTCTTTTTTTCTTTTTTTTTTTTAAAGTTCACACCTCACGGGCATAGCCCTATTCAAGGAGGGGACTTTCTAGGTAATTTCTACCTAGGATCCGAACTAGGATTCGAACTCGCCACCTTGCCATGCGACTCCGTCGCTCTACCGTTTGTGCTACTAGATGTGGGGTAGGTGGGCGCGGAAAATAAGATAGTTGGGTAGAAGAGCATGACGTAAGTCGAAAAAAAAATCCACCCTAGGGCTTTACAAGACAGCGACGAATCCTCACTATGGTATCTCGTCAATGTGGTGTTCTTCCCCTTGTCCAGGCCCACAACCATAACTCCTCATAAAACTCCGCCACTCATTCCTATTATGAACCATTCTTCTCGCTTCTGTCAAACTCACGTTCCTTTCCTTCAAACATTCCTTTACTTATTCCACTCCATTCTTCTCTTTTTCTCTCATTTGTTTATTTGGTCTCCCAGCCAGTCGATTCCGAGCACACTCACCACTATGCATCCGTTTAACCAACCGACTATCATCCATCCTTTCCATGTGACCAAACCATCTTAATACACACGTTTATTCTATCATTTACGCTTTTCTTCACACCTCCACTCTTTTCCATGCTCCATCATTCTAACACCTTCCCCTGCCACACTTACCTCTAATTCTTTTATAACTCCATCAATATACAAATTGAATAACTAAAAGACATAACACATCCCTGCCTCACTCCGCTATTAATATTAAGCCAGTCACTTTCAACTACATTTATTCTTACACAAGCTTCACTATTGTCATACATACTTTTCATTCCTTTCAGAAACCTAAAACCAATACCATATATCCCATAAAAGCTTCATAAGGCTTCCCTATTAATCCTATCATTTGCCTGTTGCAAATCCATAAAAAGTAAATACAATTTATTCTTCTTCTCTCATTTCTCAATCATTTGTTTCAATGTAAAAATTTAATCCACACATCCTCTACCACTTCTAAATGCACCTTCTTCTTCACCAATCAGTTCCTCAGTCACTCGACGCACTCTTTCGACCAAAATACCATCATATATCTTCCCTACAACACTCAATAAACTTACTCCTCTATAATTCCTACAGTTCCCCTTATATAAGTGTACTATTACAGCTCTCCTCCAATCCCTTTGAACTACACCCTTCCAAATCCATTCAATCACTATCTGGTCTCCTTTCTTGATCATTTCACCAGTAATTCTATCTAAGCCTACAGATTAACCATTGTTCAACTTTCTCGCTCAACCCATTACTCCTCCTTACTAATGACCTCATCCCCAAAATACCTATTCCTTCTTGCACCATCAAACCCACACACTCACTATCACCTCTTCATTACTGCCAATGTTATGCAGATTTTCGAAGTGTTCCCTCCACACTCCCCTCACATCCACTTCATCAGTTACGAAAGCACCATCCCTATTTATTATTCTAAGCAGATTCCCCTTATTTTCATTCTTAACCTTTCGCTCTTCCTTCCAGAAGAGCTTCTTATTCCCTCATAAGACCCCATTCATCATCCTTCCAAACTGTTCATTTACCTCTTTTTTTCCCCTCCTACTTACTACGTATTTAGTATTCCTTTTAGTATGCGTGCCAGGAGTATGGTATTATTTGGGTATGCAGAGATGGTTCTTTGGGATAACCGAGTGTGATTGTGTTTAAAGATGGGGGAGGGGGGGAGGGAGGGAGCTTGTTGTAAATGTCTGAGTAGTACACACCTAGTGTGATCCTTTTCCTTCTCGGTGAAAGGGGCTGCTGTAATATATGATGTAGGGGATGGTCTATTGAAAGTGACTTGCTGTATAATTAGTAGCCCATCACGTCCAGATGGTCACTTACTGGAAAAATTTTTGTTTCGGTTAGTAAGTAATGGATGGGAGTGGAGGGAAAACTGCTTATTATTATTCTAAGAGCTTTATTTCGTACAACTTTTAGTTTTTGCTTATTGGACTGTGATGTTAATAAAACACTCCTAAATCATTTCACCCTGCTGGGAATCGAACCTGGACCCTAGCAGATACGCGTGCAAGTGTGTTATTACTATTAATTAGATTTCGTGTTATTGCAATTTTTTCTGTACATCTTGGGCCCCAGTTTTTAAGTATTTTCACCTTGCGCAGTACCCTGTTTGGCCCCAGGCCCGAGTGTGAGCGGGAAGAGCTTGGCATGTACTAATTGATAAGCTCTTTGAGGCCAAGAAGTAATGTCGGGTTCTTCTTTTAAGCTTCATTCGTGGGTGTAGTGGTCAAATACTTGCACGCATATCTGCTATGGGTCCAGGTTGATTCCATAATTATTAAATTAGGGGTATTATTAACTATTAAAAGAATTTGGTTATTGCAATTTTTCTGTATATATATATATATATATATATATAGCATATATATATTATATATATATAATATATATATATATATACTATATATTAATAATAATATATATATTAATTAATATATATATTATATAATATATATATAATATATATATAGAGGGAGAGTACACGCATACTCAAGCGATGAAAATACCTCCCATTTTTAATGGGCGTCTTTCTCTTTTGCGTTTCATATTCTTTACACACTCTTCCTCCAGGCAACATGATTACAACCACCATTTATCCCACATCATCAGTATTTAACACATGATTAAAATTACCACACCCCACTTCTAGATAACACCTTACAGGCATCCCTACTACTCAAATCCCTGTGTGCGGGGGAGAAAGAATTGCCCACAATCGTATGTCCTGCGTGTCGAAGAAGTCGACTAAGGGGCGGGCGGGTAGTGGGTGGGCTGCCCCACTATCACCTATCTCTTGCTAGGAATGCTGATGACATGCTTCGGAGATTGGTCGTATCGCCGTAACGACCTTCTATCTTTCTGCGAAATTGTATGAATTCGTATGGGTACATGGAATGTCCGGAGGAATAAAATGTTGAGGAGAAGAGGAGAGAGGTGATGGATGTATTTAGGAAAGGGCAAATTTGATTGCTCTTCTGTGACTGAAACAAAGATGAAAGGAAAGGTGAAGTTAAGTGGTGTGGTCGTGAATGTGTGCTGGTGTGGGAAGGAATGAGAGAGGGAGAGAAGCAGTTTGCAATTTTTGATGACGGACCTGTGGTTACAAAGCTATGGTAGACTTTGTTGTGTGAGTCCTAGAATTCTAATGGTTAATTTACGTTTGAAAAGGTTCAAGGTGTATGTGTGGTTGTGGCGTATGGTCCATCTGAGGAAATGTTGAAGAGAGTACGATGTTTTTGGGATAATTTGAATGATGCTCTGAATGGGGTAAGTGGAGTTCAGATTGATAGTGTTGGGGACCTGAAAGGTTGGATAGGTAATCAAAAAAAAGGGATGGTAAACAGTGCCTTTGGGGTGGCGGGAGAAAAATGAGAATGGTAGGAGGTGATTGACTTCTGTGAAGAGAGAGGTATGGGGTAAGTAATACTTTCTTTAAACACAAGAGTATCCCCAAGTATACTAGAGTGGTGTAGGTAGAGATTGGTATCGAAGTGAAAAGTATGATTGATTTTGTTGGTGAAGAGGAGATGTTGAAGTATGTGTTGGATGTTAAATCGTGCGGGTTTAGGAATGGATTATCGTACTCATTATGTTTTCTATGTAAAATAAAGTTAGTGGGGCTTGGATGGAGAGAGGTAAGGAAGGAAGTAGGTAAAATAAGAGTGAGAAGTTAAGTTGATGTGAAACAATAAGGAAAGTATGTAAGAGCGCTCGCTAGTCAAACGGTTGAATGTGAACAAGTTGATACTGAACAAATCTGGGGGCAAATGAAGGAAGTGTAGGAGTTAGGTGAGGTCTCAAAACCTCCTTCAATTGAAGAATATGAGATGTTGATGAGAGTGAGCGTTGCACGATGAAGTGGCGTCTTCGGAGGCTGCTTAGGATTTATCAATGGGGCTAGCAGCCTCCTGCCCCAGACGCCACAGGACTCCCCCCAGTGACAATGCCGCGAGCACACTCCGCTCTCCGGTCCTGAAATGATGTCGGGTCAGCTGTCAGGTGAGAGCTAGGTGTGCGCACATTAAGGTCACTGAGAAGGCTTCGACCACTCTGTACTCTTACTGGCAGTTGGTCCGCACCTGCAGAAGCTTGAGTACGTTACAGGCGGCACAGGATGACCGAACAGAGGCGCCCAGCAGAAGAAACTTAATTTGATGGATGTTCGGATGGGTGTTCGTGGTCACTCCAGGGTCACCAATATAGAAGGTGGAGGAAACGGTCTACTCGACCTTCTATCTTCGTGATTGTTTTTAATTAGTAAAAATTTATATATAAATTACAACACTAGGAAAATTATATGGTGTTTATAACAATGTAAGTTTAATCAGTAGGAAGGCTGGGTTACAGATTATTTCATAAATGATTATGATCCAATTATACATACATAATAATATTATATAGATTATATATACATAAAATAATATTATAATGTTTTAACACGAATACAATTAAAAATTACAAATAATTACAAATAGGTAAATATGTAAACATGTGATTACTAGTGTAGATTTAACCTGTAGTAATTTCACAATCTAAATACTGTACACAAAAAGATCTCGATGCTGTAATGAGATGATCACAATTCAAATTGAGAGATCTTTAGTGAAATAGACTATAATCTCACTACACTAGTCTTGCAGATCAAATATGGTTAACAACAAGCTGCGATATCTTTGGAGTTCATAAATACAATGGCCAATAGACCATAGCCAAGATGCAGTTACTCTTGAGAGAATATTAAGTTTAAAAGAACAGAAACAAGAGTTCTTGGAAACATCGGCATGAGAGTTCCTCAAAAGATTATCATAGAACTCACTAATGAATAAGAGAAAAGAAATGGAATGAAGCCACCTCTTCCAGCTACTGTAAATATTACTCAATATTTTCATTAATTAAATACAAATATAAATTCCTTGTCTGTGGGGAAGAAGAAAAGAAAAATTAGTAAAGTACATAAAAAGTTAGGTAAGTTAGTAAATGACTAAAAGAAACTACAAGAACAGTGTACGGAAAAGCAAAGAGAACTACAAGAAGTATAGTAGAAGAACTGCCGACAGAGTCGGTCTCAAAGGAGAACGTAACAAGGGAGTTACGGCTCAACAACAAAACAAACAATAGGAATGGGCAGACCCTAGGAGCTTCCTAAGGAATCCTGTAACAACCTTATCACACGTTAAACAAAAAAATAGCTAGATTTAAGGAACATAACAAGGATCACATACAGATTAACCTCAATACAAACACACAACCAAACAAGCCTCAACAAGTCAGTGCCGACGCGCGAAACCCTACGAGTACTCCCCTAGAGATGATGGCAGGGTCAGAGGACAGATCACAAAGGGTACCTTTGAGGTGCCCGAATGGGCCTGCCATATCTCGAAAAGGTGCAGGGCTGAGCTGGAAAACAAACCTGAAGAGGGGTACTTCGCGGTATCCGTCGTAAGGCAGACTTTTTAGGTTGAGGAGCCAGTCGTGAGTCGGAAGATTGAGGTAGGATACTGGAAGGAGGAACCGATGGGAAAGGTAAGACGTCAGGAAGACTTGAAACTGGAGGTAATGAAGTAGAAGAAACCGGAACGGTAGATTCAGGAACCGGAGTATGAGACACAACCAGCTATGAGCACCGACAAGGAGAGCACAGGACACCCAGCAGACGATCAGAGGAACAAGATCAATGTCATCAGACAGTCTCTGATTCCAACAAAGAGCACGGCTTTTAGTCGCAATCAATAAGCAAATGACTTACCTCTCTACTGGTCGTTGGACAGTAAAAGAATAACTTGCACAAGTGAACGAACGCAGGATGCAAAAGGGAACCTATCGTACTTGGGAGAAAAAGGCACTCTTTATGCAGTGCAACCTAACCGAAACCGAAAAAACATGAGAACAAGTACCAGTAAGGTCAGACAGCGCCGAATGTAAGATGATTGTCTGTCATAGAACGAGTCGAGCAGTAGGGCTTCCAAATGGGAGCAAGGCATTTCTTCAGAACGAGACACTTCACGTAAAGGCGAAATTAGGATCGACAGGAAGAGGACTAGTGTTGTCAAAGAACTCACCAGGAAGACGAAGGGTGGTTCCATAAACCAGCTCTGCAGAAGTGGAGTTGAGATCTGATTTAAGGGAGGACCGAATTCCTAAGAGAACTAATGGCAACGCTTCAATCCGCTTCAATCCAATTCTCATGTTCCATGGCACAAGCAAGTGATGCTTTTAATTGACGATGGAACCGTTCGATAATTCCGTTCGAGACAGGATGGTAGCTGGTGGTGCGCACTCGAGAAGTGCCTAGGAGTGTCATAAGGTCTTTAAAAAGAAAAGACTCGAACTGTCTGCCTTGATCGGTGGTGACGGTGGAAGGCACTCCAAAGCGCGAGATCCAATTAAAGACAAAAGCTTTCGCAACAGTCTCGGCTTTGATATCCGGAAGTGGAATAGCTTCCGGCCACCTAGTAAAGCGATCAATGCA
>JABUQX010102876.1:0-7500 GCA_015478945.1 Trachelipus rathkii | reverse complement strand
TATAATATAATATATATATATATATATATACGGTATATATATATATCATAATATATATATATATATATATATATATATATATATATATATATATATATATATTAATATGATATATAATATATAGTATAATATATATATATAATAAACAAAAGTTTTCCATTGTTTTAATTACTATCAATGAATGTTTCCTTATTTCTAAAGTCTTTCCCCTTCCCCAACCCCCCCATCCGCAACCCCTCACCCCAACCCCCAACCTCGTCTTCGTCTTCAAATTAAATTACAATTAAAAAAAAAATTAAATTTCCAAAAGTTCAATGTTGTAATTAAAGCAAAAAATTTTAAACAATATTTTATCTGATTTAAATTGAGAAATTACAAAATAAATTTGATTTGATCATTTATTAATACCATAATCAGAATTAATTGTACTATCCAATCAATAAACTTAGTATAATATATATATATATATATATAATATATATATATATATACTATATATATATTATATATATAATATATATAATATATAGATATATATTATATATATATTATATATTATAGATATAATATATAATATATAGTATTTATATATATATATATATATATTATATAATATATAATAATATAAATATATATTTATGTTTAATTACTAGATATACGTGAGTATAGATGAGGTATGGGGTATATATAAATATATATATAGTATATTATATATATATTATAATATATTATATATATATATATATATAATTATAATATATATTTAGTATATAATATATATATTATATATATTATATAATAGTATATATATATATATATAATGAGATACCATGGTGGGGAGTCTGTCGCGTTGGGTGAAGCTCTATGCCCCTTGTGTGAAATTTGGCTGCGGGGGACCCGCACTTAAGAAATGAGGAGATGACATGGTATGGATGAGCTTTCTTTTAGACTTATTTCACGTTCTTCTAGCTGAAATATTACGGTTTTCGTGGAATGGTTTTTTCCAACACCCCACGCCATGTGGGGAGCCGAGGAGGCTGAAAGAAATATACTATATTTATATATATATATATATATATACTATATATTATATAGTATATATATATATATATATATATATATATATTATATATATATACTATATATATACATATATATTATATATTATATATATATATATATATATATATACTTGAGACACAAATTTAATCTTCAAAAATTCTTGTAAACAATTCCTTAGATGATTGAAAATTTCTTCAGAAGATTTTTGAAAAAATTCTTCAAAAAAATATTTTTTTAAATTCTTCAGACGATCTTTTAACCTTTTCTCTCTGAGAAATGGACAATGTAATTAAAAAATTGAAATTACTCAACGCTAGCGTGATAGATTCCCATATGGGGAGGGGGTTAGGGTTCGAACCTCCCGTCAGATCCTTTAAGATTGCAACTACACTGGGGCGGTTTCCATTCCAAGAATAGGGTGATGCCCCATGAGGTGCTGAATTTTATATATATATATATATATATAATAATATTATATATATATTTATCGTGGTTTAATTCAAATTAAATAAATATACTATATACTAGTATATATATTATATATATATATATATATATATATATATATATATATATATTATACGTAAGGGAAATTTGCCGGGAACAAAACCAAAAATTTTTTTGATCGAGTTATGAAACAGGAAATTTTTTTTTTTTTTTAATAAAATATTTTTATTTTTATAATTGCGTGAAAATTATTGAGTCGGAAACCGGAGTCGAGTAGGAGTGAGCAAAAATTTGACGGGGTTATGCCCTCTGGCCTCTACTCTTTATCTTCTGTCCTCTGCCCTCTACCCTCAGTACCCTGGGCAAAATGAAATAAGTATTCATTAATTTTTTTTAGCATTGTAACATTTAATTTATTGATACCTTTTACTTTTCTGAAAAAATTTTCAATCATTAATATTTTAATCACTCACAAAAAGTACTTTAATAGTTCAAAAAGTACTACACGCACTCTCAAAAAGTAGGCTCTTAGCTTAATCATTTTCCAAAAAAAATACTTTTAATTAATAGTTCTTTAAGCACTTAAACAGTACTTTAATCACTTAAAATGTACTTTAATCATTCTCAAGCTACTTTAATCACTCCAAATTGAACAATAGTCACTCAAAAAGTACTTTAATCATTTTCATAAGTACTTTAATACCTTTCAAAAAGTGCTTATGAATAATACTACACTTTCA
Source organism: Trachelipus rathkii (assembly GCA_015478945.1). Lineage (NCBI taxonomy): Eukaryota > Metazoa > Arthropoda > Malacostraca > Isopoda > Trachelipodidae > Trachelipus > Trachelipus rathkii. The sequence continues at coordinate 5,251 of JABUQX010102876.1, read as the reverse complement.
AAAAATACTTTAATCACTTTGCAAAAGTACTTTAATAACTTTCAAAAAGTACTTTAATAACTTTCAAAAAGTACTTGAATCACTTTCAAACAGTACTTTAATAAATTTCAAAAAGTACTCTAATCACTTTCCAAAAGTATTTGAGTCACTTTCAAACAGTACTCTGATCACTCCAAAAAGTACTTTAATTACTTTCCAAAAGTATTTCAATCACTTTCAAACAGTACTATAATCACTCCAAAAAAGTACTTTAATCGCTTTCCAAAAGTACTTTAATCACTCAAAAAGTACTTTAATCACCTTAAAAAGTACTTTAATCACTTCCAAAAGTTCTTTAATCACTTTCCAAAAGTACTTTAATCACTTTCAAACAGTACTATAATCACTTCAAAAAGTACTTAAATCACTTTCCAAAAATACTTTAATCACCTTAAAAGTACTTTAGTCACTTTCAAAAACTACTTTAATCACCTTAAAAAGTACTTTAATCACTCCCAAAACTTACTTTAATCACCTTAAGTATTTTAATCACTTACAAAAAAAATACTTCAATTAATCACAATTTCCTTTGATTCTCATCCCTTCAATTAACAGCTTTATAAAATAATTTAAATAAAGGACTTGCTTAAAAAAAAAAAAAAAGTTAATTTTTCTGAGTACTTGGGAGAGGAGGGGGTTACAATCCCATCCTTTGATCCTCCCCCATTCCCCCCTTTAATTGAAATAATTTTAATTTTTCTTTTATTAATTATACTCTGAAAAGTTTTATATGTTTTATTTTGTCGATTAATTATTAATCAAATATTTTATTAACGTATAAAATAAAACACATACATACATACATACATACATACATACATACATACATACATACATACATACATACATACATACATTCGCACACATACACACAATAATATAAGGTTAAAATGTAAATATTTCGAGCATGGTATATATATTATATTTATATTATATATATATATTATATATATATAAATAATATTATATTATAATAATTAAAATATATAAATAACATATATATTATTGTGTTATATAATTTAGTAATTAAAAAAATATATATATTATATATATATATATATATATATATAATATTATATATATAAAGAGAGAGAGAGAGAAGAGAGAGAGAGAGAGAGAGTAGTAGAAGGAGGGAGAGAGAGAGAGAGAAAGAATCATATCCCCCTTCCAACTTGGTGATGATTGAGATGTTAGGAAAAGCTAAAACCTTTCCTCTACTCCAGTGGATAAGGGGTTTCCGTCCCTTTTGAGTCCCCACTGACAAAATGGTTCGTCCTTTTGAGCTTTACTGAACAAAGGAAGTAATTTATCTCGAGCTTATATTCTATCTTACTAGTGGGGAGTTCTTCTAGGGTGTCGTTGGTCATTTCCCTTTGTAGGTATACTTTAAAGATACCTACACCTCGTTTTGAATTATTTATAATGTCGCGATCATTGGGGGGGCCCTGCAGATTCTCAGGGTAAAACATCCGTTATATTGGTCTTGAAGATGCCCCGGGGTGACCGTCCATATATTGCCCTTTCCCATTCTTCCCTAGGCATCGGTATTTTTTTATTTTTTAGCAATGGCCAGATGGAGATAGTTTGAGCAACTGAATCGTAGAAAAGCTTATATTCCTTATGAATTTGATTGTTTTCCAGGCCATTGAGAGAGAGAGAGAGAGAGATGTTATGAGAGAGAGAGGAGAGAGAAGAGAGAGAGAGAGTTAGAGAGAGAGAGAGAGAGAGAGAGAGAGACGTTAAAGTTAGAAAGTTAGGTTCGTTAGTTTATGTTCTCTGTTTAGCATTGTATATTCAAGTTAAAAACTTTCAGTTTCCAAGAGCTTTTAGAATTCCCGTTATGTGCCTGATTTGTAAAACATTAAATGCACTCACTGAAATTATTGGGGGTCTGCAAGCAATTGTGGGACAATGGTACGTGTGTAGGTGTGTGTGTGTGTGTGTGTGTGGTGTGTTGTGTGTGTGTGTGTGTGTGTGTGTTGTGTGTGTGTGTAGGTGTGTGTGTGTGCACTAGAATTAGTTTTTTTCTTCATTTTTATTCTTTTTGTTTTTAATTAATATTATTTATTGTTCATTTGTTTTTCTTATTTTTTTTTTGTTTGCATATTTTCAAATATTCGTTTTTTTTTCTTTTAACAAAGGAATAGAGCTCTCTCTCTCTCCTCTCTCCTTCCTCATCCTCTGTCTCGCTATTCTCTCTCTCTCTCTCTCTCTTCTCTCTCTCTCGTTCTCTCGTCTCTCTCTCTCTCTCTCTCGCTCTCTCTGTCTCTCTCTCTCTCTCTCTCTCATCATTTTTTTGATTGTTGAGATTTCATTTATGTATTTTGTGACAAGGAACTACCAAACACAACACACACACACACACACACACACACACACATATATAATTATAATATATAAATATATAATATATTACTATATATTATATCTATTTATATATATAATCATATTACTATTTGTTTTCGGATATCATATTATAAATATATATATGCTATATACTATATTATATGAGGGTGAGTGATAGTAAACTAGAGTTAGTTATATGTTATTCTTAGATATAATATAGAAATTACGTATTTGAAAAATTGCAATTATATATTTCCGTTGATTATTATTTGATTTGTGTATTTGATTGTCTAATTGTATTACGTGGGTCGATTAAAGACCTCTCTCGTTTTTCGGTGTAAATGGATGTATTGATTATATAGAGAAAGACTAAATCATTTACTTTGAAAATGCTATACATATAGAAACTTTTTCTTTTTTGGGAGGGGGGGGTGAGTAGTAGGGGGGGCTGGTCAGGGGGTTTAGGGGGTTAAGAAATAGGTTTTTGGATTCAAGTAGGGTGCAGGGAATTAGAAGGAAATTTAATTAAAATGGATTTGAAAATTGAGTTTCCGTTTTTTTTTTTTTCTTTTATTTTCATTTTGTTTTTTTTTTTTAGATAAAAGAAATTAATTGGGTTACATTGTTTTTTTTTTTTTTCGAAATGTTAAATTTTATTTTCTAATTTAAAAATTTTTTTTTCACATTTTAAATTTTTTTTTCCATTTTTAATTTTTTTTTTTAATCGTAAATTTTTGATTGTAAGTGAAAAACTTTTGTATCAATTTTAAAAATTTTTTTCCTATTTTAAAATTTTTTTTAATTTTAATGTTTTTTTTTTAATTTTAAATTTTTTTTTAATTTTAAATTTTTTTTTTAATTTTTAATTTTTTTTTTTAATTTTAATGTTTTTTTTTTTTAATTTTATTTTTTTTAATTTTAAACTTTTTTTTTTTAAATTTTTTAAAATTTTTTTTTAATTTAAATTTTGTTTTTAATTTTAATTTTAATTTTTTTTTTTTTAATTTTATGAAAAGTAATTAATATATAAATAAAGGAATAAATTTCTGAGTAACAATTAGCTAGAGTAGTTTTCCTCCTAGAATAGGGGGGGGGGGGGAATTTTTGAATTTTTTTTAAAAATTAATGAAAAAGTAGTAATGAATTGTATTTAAATAATGAATAATTAAAATTAATTATTAATTTAAAACAATTGAATTAATAGGAATTATTTTTATAATTTCTCATAAAAAATAAATTTTTGAATAGTCTTGAGAATAAATTTGATATAAAATGTAAAATAAAAAATAATTTAGTTTACATTTAAAATATATAATTAATTTTATACATAAATTAATATTTAAACAGATTAAAAGATTATGTGAATATGATAAAGATTATTAACGTATTTTTAAAATTCAGCATTTAATATTTTATTATATATTAAAATTGTTTTTAAATTTTTAATATATATTATTAAATTGTTTTAATTTTTAATTATTTTTTCAATCTTATTATTTGCGATTATTTTGTTACGTAGATGTCAATATTTAAATTATTCAGGAAAAAAATTGAGGAAAATCAAAGCCTTTATGGTTACAAATGTAAAAAATTTTGGTTGAAAATATTTTAAATTTTTAGGTTATGTTTTGGAATTGTTAGATAATGCACAGTTTTTAGAATAAAATGGTTTTGAATTTTTAGATAATGTCTGAAATTGATAGAAGATGTTTTAAATTTTTAGATAATGTTTTAAATTTTTAGATAATGTTTAAAATTGGTAGTCTAAATTTTTAGATAATGTTCTAAAGTTTTAGATAAATGTTAATTTTTAGATAATGTTTTGAAATGTGGTAGATAAGTCCCTAAAATTTTTAGATAATTGTTCCTAGTTTTAGATAATGTGGTTAATTTTTAGAATAATGTTTTGAAATTGGTAAATAGTCTAAATTTTTAGATAATGTTTAAATTTTTAAATAATGTTTTAAATTTTTTAAGATGGAGGTTTCAAATTGGTTAATCGTCACAATTGTTTAAATAATGTTTGAAATATGTTAGATAATATTCAAAAATTTTAGATAGTTTTAAATGGTTAGATAATGTTTGAAATAGTTAGATAATATTTTAAATTTTCAGATAATGTTCTAAATTTTTAGATAATGTTTAAAATTTTTCTTCCAATGTTTAGATGTTTCTCTTTATGATTGACCTCTGTTTTATAACCTTCATATGTCTTTATTGACCCCTGACCTTTTCACGAACTTCTTTTAGCCTTTTTGAACCTCTTTCCGATCTTCCTTTTGTGTTTTGGCCTTTGTTTGGTCTTTTAAAGGCGTTTATGTCTTATTTGTCCTTCAATTGGGTCTTTTTTTTAGCTATTATGAACATTTATTTTGGGCCCTTTATGAACTTTTTTTTTGGTGTTTTTTTTTTTGGCCTTTTTTGGTCGACGACATTTTCGATCCTTTTTTTTAATTTTAGTAAAATCATATAAGTTAGCTAAGTTGTCTTTCCTTTTTCCCCTTTTTTTTATCTAAAAAATTTTCCCTTGTGTTTCTTAATATTCTTTTATCTCTTGACCTTATTTATGCTTTCCTTTTAGAGATCCTGTTTTTTTTTTTTCCTTTAGGAATCTTATTTGTTTCCTCTCTAGGACTTTTCTTCTCTCTTTTCCTTTTCTATTTTTTTTTTTTCCAATTGAATTTCTCAGTAATTTCTTGGTATAATTCCTTAGTGGTTTAATTTATTTCGCTTCTTCGGTTTTATTTTTTTCCCTCTTGCTTCCCGTCCTAATACTTTTTTTCATTTGTTTTCTTTCCTCCTTCTCTCTGTACTTCCTTTGTTTCTTCTTCCTTCTTCTCTTCTTCCTTCTCTTCTTCTTCTTCTT
>JABUQX010102875.1:22500-39322 GCA_015478945.1 Trachelipus rathkii | reverse complement strand
CGGTAGTACTTCGTTCAGTTTCGTTTTGGGTGTTTTAACCGTTTTCGCATTTATCATTGAAACGCTTTCGTTTTTCGTGCGCCACTTTCAATAAATATATATATATATATATATATATATATATATATATATATATATATATATATATATATATATATATATATATATATATATATATATATATATATATCTACTATCTTCTATAACTACATATATATATACTCCATATATATATATATATATATATATGGCATATATGTATATATATATATATAGCAGCATAGTTACCTCCCATAGGGCTCCCCTTTAGGATGAAATTAATCGAGAAGTCATGAGTTGATTAAAATCTAATAACCAATATATATATATATATATATAATATATGCATATATATATATATATATGTATATATATATATATATATATATAATAACTAATATATAATATATATATTTATATAATAATATATATATATATATAATATATCTATAATATATCATATAATATATATATATATATATGTAATAATATATGTAATAATAATATATATAATATATGTATATATATAATAATAATAATAATAATAATAATAATATATATATATATATAACGTTATCCATTTCTGATTATTGATAAAATAGGTTTGAAATGTTATATATGATCATATATAATAATAATAATATAATAATAATAATAATAATAATATATGTAATAATAATATATAATATATATATATATAATATATATATATATATATGTATATATATATGTAAATATACATATGTAACTCCATATACCATAATAATAATAATAATATATATAACAATATATAACATATAATAAATAAATATGTATATATATATGTATATGTAACCAACATGTATTATTATATTAGCTCCAATAAACCATGGCATACATATGTAATGCTGCTGCTCATAACTGTCGCTCAATAATAACAGCTAATAATATTATATATAATATATATGTATATATATATATGTATATATGCTTATAACAATAATAACAACAACAACATATATATAATGCTGAAATAATAATCAAGTCCAAAATCAATATGTATATAATAATAATAATATATATATAATAATAATAATAACCTTTATATATATAACCTTGTGTATGTAATATGTATATGTTTATGTAATAATATATTTCTGATGTGTGTTTACAGTTTCGATATAATAATACCTATGTATATGTATAATAGCATATATATATATATATATATAGCATGTATAACATATGCATATATATATATATGTTTATATATAACAACATGTATATATATATATATAATAACTTATTATATATAATATATATATATATATATATATATATATATATATATCTTATATATATATATATATATATATATACATGTATATGTAATTGCATAACGCGCCATATATATATATAATACTAATATATATATAATATATAATAATATAACGCCATATATATATATAATATATATATATATAACGCCATATATATATCGATATGTATATATATATATGTAATATCCTATATATATATCATATATTATATGTATATATATATATATCTTATGTATGTAATAATAATATATATATAATATGTATATATATATAACTATTATATTAAAACTAATAATATATATATATATATGTATATACATACATATACTCAACCTTTGCTCAATATCATATATATGTACTTAATAACTTAATAACCATATATATATAATATATATAACATATATATACGAGGAGATACGATAGTATGTTTGTATATGCAGAAGGAATGGCATGCATATTCTTACGCTTCAACTATACCTAAATTAATGTACATAAAGGAATTAATATTATTGCTTCAGTTCCTAGTCGGCTATGTTTCTAGGGTGTTATTGGCTATAATACCATATTTGTAATATATTTTTTTTTTTTTTAACCCTTAACTATGCCTGTATACTGGGTGAAGGAAAAACTTTGGAGGAAAATTTTATAATAATTAACCAATAGCTTAGTGGTAGATGAATTTGAAAATATATGTATTACTCGTATGAGCGCACACGAGATCCCTTACCCAGCTATTTAGCTTAGAAGGTTGTATTGAACAAATTAATTGATTTACTGTTTAATAATGTCATAAATAAATAATAATATCAACTAATAATATATGTAATAATAAATAATAATAATAATAATAGTATAATAATAATATTAAACAATAATAATAATAAATAATAATAATATTAATAATAATACCCAATAATGTGGCAAAAAGTAGCCATAAAGAACAACATCATTATTTTTATTGTGTGTGTCATGTGTGTATGTGTGTGTGTGTGTGTGTGTCAAGCTTTCGACATTTTCTCCTGTGATTGGGATATAAATGCGCGAGACCACCGCGCCGCTCAAATAGAAGACGAAAGCAAACACGCACGTTTAAGCGGGCGTGTGAGCCCTGTTTGATAGCTAATTTAGATTATAATGCAAACACTTAAGTGTTCCGAAATTCATTGTCCCTCAAAATATAAACTCTAAGTCACTGCTTGCCTGTACAGCACAACCTCTCTAAAAGCAAGATTTCTCGTCAAGGTTAAAGTAACTTATATAATGTCCCTTATTTTTAATTCAGTTCGGTGACCAGTTATTAATATTTTATTAAATAAATCATTATTATTGCTTCCCTTCTCCTCTGTATATGGCATATATATATATATATATATATATATATATATATATATATATATATATATATATATAGTATACATACAGTAACCTTAACAATAACATATATATATAACATAACATAACATATATATATATATGGCATAATATCATATCTTTACCCTTATATAAAGTATATATAGCAATAATAACCAACTTAATAACAATAACTTATAATATACTCTATGTAATATATATAATTTATACAAACAGCCCTCTATAACACATATATATATATATATATATATATATATATATATATATATATATATATATATATATATATAATGTAAATAAAGCTATTTTTAGGGTAGAAATTACTAATACGATGTGTACAGTAAGTATTTTGCGTAGGTGTTACCAGTGAATAATGTTTGTAAATAAAATAATCAGATGAAGGGTGTTTTCTTTCAATGTTGACTATTTTCCTCTATTGGTTTAGGATTAATATATATAGTAATATGTAATAATGTATATTCTATCTAACTCTATCAATAATATCTATATGTATTATACAATACATGTATGTCAATACATAGACTAATAATAACCAATAATAATAACTTTATGTATATATATAATATATGTATATGTAATATATAATATATATTTTTTTCATATATATATATAATAATATGTAAATATATAATATAATAATAATAATATATATAATAATATATATATAACCTTAATATAATAAAATATATATATATATGTAATAATAATAATATTATAATAACAAACTACATATGTATATATATATATATATATATATATAACATATATATATATATATAAATAGCAACTCGCGCGCATATATATATATATATATAATATATATATATATATATATGCCGTATTACTTGAATTGTTAATAATTTGAGAGGATTATTTGCCTTCACAAAACTGAGATTAAACAGAAGTCAAACGAGAAATAATTAATCAATGTCTCCCTCAAAGCGACTCTGCTAGCAAAGGCAGAATTTGGGAATTTCGGTAAAGAGGTTTTTTTTTTTTTTATTTTTATTTTTATTTTTTTTTTTTATTTGGCACAGAATCTAACTATATATTCGGGTCTAATTTTAAGATTTGAATGAAACTGTGTTCTCAACTTTTTATTACATATATATATATATATATATATATGTATATATATATATATAACTTTATATATATATATATATAACTATATATCTAACACATATATATATATATATATGTACATATAACTCATATTCTTTCACTCTTTCATCTCTATATATATGTATGTAGTAATAACACCACTTATATAATAATATATACTGCTCTTTCTGCTTAATATATATATATGTATATATATATATATATATATGTATATATGTAAATATATATATAATATATAACATATAATATAATATAATAATATGTAATATAATATAATAACATTTAACTTAATATAATATATCATATATAATATATATGTATATATATATGCATATATATATATATATATAATATATGCTGTTCCAGACATTGCTACAAAGCTTGTATATATATATATATATATATATACTTATGCTCATATGATAAGGTGAAAGTTTCAACATCACTTCAAATATTTTAGGAAAAATAGGAAAAATTTCAATGGAGGAGGAAAACAATTTACTTTTATACAAATAAAATAATTATTATAATTTATAATATTTAAGTAAGGTTAGTTAGGTTAAGTAAGTAAGTAAGTAAAGTAAGTAAGTAAGTAAGAAGTAAGTAAGTAAGTAAGGTTATTTAAGTTACGTTAGGTAGCACAGATTTAAACTTATTACTTAGCAATTTAATCTTTTTAGATTATTGGTTTAAAAAAAAAAAACTCAACAGCCTTTAATCTTTATGCTTATTAGTTAAAAAAAATTCTAAAGATTAGGGAAAACTACAAAATTTTAATAAATATACCTTTTCGGTGAAAAATCTACAAAAACCTATATTTAAAAATATATATAGATACATAACTTTACCGATATGTAGAAATATTCTGTCTATACTACATATATATATATATATATATATAGCATATATATATATATATATATATATATATATATATATATTATATCCATATATACTAGCACATATATATATATATATATACTTATATATATATATATATATATATATTAGGGATGTACCGAATATTCGGTAAGTATTCGGTATTCGGCCTATTCGGCCAAAATACCGAATATTCGGTATTCGGCTTTTTGCCGAACTATTCGGGCCGAATATTGAACTTTATAAACAATAAATTACGTCAACATAAGGGAAAGTTATTTCAATTTAAAATTGAAATTTTAGAAACTTATTTTCCAAAAAATAAAAATATAGTCAAATTTTGTAGCCAATATGGCGAAAATCTTTGTCATTTGTCAGATCCTATAAGGGCCTTTGACATTTTTCAATATTCTAAAAAAATAGAATTCATTTAGTGATACGGGATAATGGATAAACATGGTGGCTGGTATAAGGGAGAGAGTAGCTTGCTATCAATTTCATGTTTTTATTCACATGTTGCAACTATGCATTCACGATTCCATATTATGTCAGAAGTCTGGTAAAGATATTTTATTTACTTACAGAAGCATATCCTCTCTCACATTTCACCATTCAGCAACGGCGGCTGCAAGCTTAAAACTTTTACCGATACGGCTGGATATTAAAACATCATAAATTAATTCAGAGACGTTTCACACACGCTGGGCAGAACATGATTTGCTTAAATGATTGTTTGAACAAAAAGTTACCCTATCCATATACGCTGCTGAATGCAATCAGAAAATGTTGACTGATTTTCAGTGGCAAAATTATTCCATTTACTTGAGCCATTTGACAACATCAATAAAACAAGCATTAAACGTGAAATAACAGTCGCCCAAGTGTCCCTTCCACTTTAGCAATAAATCTATTTTTAAATAAAGCAATTAAAAAGCTTCAATGGAATAATTACACTCGTTGAAGAACTTAAGAAATCAGTAGAAAAAATTTTTCTAAGTTTCTATGTGATAATCTTTGTGTGTAGCTACTTTCTTGGATCTGCGATTCAAAATTTTTCAACAAGAATCAGATGAATCAGTAAAAATATGGTCGTTGAGGCATGGAAATGCACGAAAATTTAGCTCCTGACTCTTTCTGCTGACGATGATTCACGTAGTGGGAAAGTGAAGCTGAAGGTTCCGATTTTCACTTCTTCAATGGATTGTTTTAAGAAATGTGGCATCAAAATCACATCATACAGAAAGAGAGAAGAAAGTGAGGTGAAAAGAAGGTCCATTCTCAGCGATGGCGGGTATTATTTGCGCAAAGTAAAAGCACATACGGGTTACATCAAGAAATAAACAAATATATAAAATTTTGCCTACTTTGACCAGTGGAGACAATGATATTCCCTTCAATTGGTGGAAAAACGCTGGAGAAATAGTTTTTATGAAGATTTAGAAAGAAGCTATTTGATAAAATACCTTTCAGCTCCACCGTCATCTGTCGAAAAAGTGAGAGAATATTTAGAACAGGAAATATTTATGAAGCCACTGAAATAGGTTATCCCTGAATTGAGGAACTGCTAATGTTTTCTGTCATTTTATCATCAGAAACATTCAATTGAAGTTTGGTTTAATATCTTTAACTACGAAACTTTTCAATTTTCGTTTAATTATTTTTAATATGTGAATGGTTTGCTATAGGTAAGAAATAGTTATTTACTTTTTTTATTACTGGTAAACATGAAATTTCTTGGACGGGGTTTCGCAATTGATTATTGATGTGCTGATTCCAAAAATGTAATTGGTTTTTGCATATCACATCGCATTTATGAGATATTGTGTGTAACACAGATTTGTAAAAATTTTTATGATTTTACCACTTGAACCTCTCAATTATTGGGACCATATATATATACTTATATATATATATATATGCTTACTCTAACATATACTGTATCATATATATATATATATAGCAACATAGCATATATATCTCTCTCTCTCTTTCTTTGCCACCAACCAATAACCTTAACCAATATTAACACCATATATATATATATGTATATATATGCCTCCATAGTAACATATATACATATGTATGTAGTAACAACATGTATGTAATAATATATGTATGCCATATGTAGCAGCCAGCCCAGCCAGCCAGCGATACTATATACCTTACCCATATATGTGCCATATGTAGCCGCATAATAATAATAACTAATAATAATAATAATAATAACCTTAATATACCATCATCATAACCAGCTGCTCAATATATATGTATAGTAATAATATTAATAATAATAATAATATAATAACCAACAATAATAATAATATATGTAATAATATGTAATAATAATAACAATAACAACCAACCAATAACAACAACCAATAGCAACCAATAACAATATCATATAATATGTATGAGTAATATTAACCAACTTGTAATAATATGTATAATATATATATATATGTATATGTATATATATATATATATATATATATATATATATATATATATATATATATATATATATATATATATATTATAGATATATGAAAGGAGAAAAAAACATTGCAATAATATGATACATGTCTTTTTGATAGATATATGGTAAACATATAATACAACTATGAATAAAAAAAGAGTAATATGGGACAACCAATAAATGTAATAGAAGGAATGGGTTTGGTTAGTGTAAACATACCTACGATGGTAGTAGCTTTCTCTTCGTAGACGATCTACTGTACATAGCGTCTGGAATATCCCTCATCAAGCCAACAATAGTCAGCCATCATATTGATATCCCGCACCTGGTAACGTCCTTCCATGAACTTAAGATCTTGATAGAAGCGTTCACCCTGCTCATCACTAGCATCGCCCTAGGATATCCGGAAATTTTCTTAGGTGAGAATGTAAGTAGTGCAGCTTTATACCTCATTCTACATTCATGAGAATGAAAACTGTCTAGCAGTTCCTGTACAATGTTAGTGGTTCTCGGCTTTCCTGTTCCCCAGAAAATTTTGTGCTACATCTGAAAAAGCATTCCACGCTCTTGCCTCTAACACAGTCATTGTTGTAGCAAAGGCAGCATCACGGAGGAGTATCCGTATTTGTGGGCCATCAAATATCCCAGCTTTTTTCTTCTCGTCACTCAGACCAGGAAACGTTGAGCATTTATAGGGGAAGCATTCACCATCATGGTCCAGGCCCTTCCTGTTTTCATCAAATAAAGTTTATGTGTAGATGAGGTAAGGTGATGTTTTCTCTCTATAAGTGGTTCACGTACGATGTTCCTGTCACCTGGCGTCAAGGTTTCCCACGGTGGCCATTCTCTTTTGGTCCAGTAATCGTTTGCCGCCCGGCTGTTCCAATAGCACAGGAAGCAGGGATATTTGGTGAAACCTGCTTGCTGACCGACCAAAATGTTTACCATTTTGAGGTCGACGCATATTTACCATCCATGTACCTGATATTGTAGCCTCTCCAAACTGTCTTGATTTTTGCATACTCCTCTCTCATCCGTACCGAGTACCCTACTGGAACCGAAGCATACCTGTTGCCGTTGTGTAACAACACACACTTTAAACTTCTGCTCTTGGAAGTGTCAATAAACGGTCGCCACTCACCTGCATCGTATGCTGGGAGTCCCATATAGCGAGTAGTAGGCCTGCAACTTCACTGCAATATACAAGGTTACCATCTGACTGGAAGAGCCTCCGCAGCTCTGCTTCTCTGTTACGATAAAATGATACTCTTGTGCCATGGTCCAGTAGTCATTTTTCATGCAACCTCGAAGCCAACAGCTCAGGACAACTTCGGCAAATACAACTCTCATAAAAGATCGTTCAGTTCACCCTGGATGAACAATGACGGACCATCCGACTGTATTTCAAATGAATGATAGACATCATCCAGGTCATTGGCATCCATACATGTAGACGTACTAAAGTTACCATATGCTTCCCGAATATCGATCGCAGTAAACTTGCTGCTACTGTAGATATATGCAGGATTGTCTATGCAGCCTACGTAGTGCGCACATGAATTTTTGTCATTCCTAGGGAATAAGCAAAAATAGGGATCCATGATTGCACGAAACGGAATGTGATACAGCAAATCCGAGAATATATGTGGAATCAGCACCTCCAGTACTATATCGCACAAAAGTCCATCCAAGAAGAAGTTCACCTTTTTGTTGCGACCAGTGTAAGTTTTTCTTTATTTTTCCCTAAATGGATGACCGAACTTTGAAATAACTATTCGGCCGAATAGCGAAGTGATTATTCGGCCGAATATTCGGTGTCGGCCGAATACTTGTGGCGGGAATATTCAGTATTCAGTGATCGCTCTTCGCTATTCATTGCATCCCTAATGTATATATAATAATAATAATATATATGTATATAATAATATATATGCATATATATATATATAATAATAGCATATAACTCTTCTTTATAATAACAATAATGTATATAATATATGCCTTAATAATAATAACTAATAATAACAACAACCAATAATAATAATAACCAATATACGTATATATGTATAATAACAATGTTAATGACAGTAATATTAATATGTATATATGTATATAATAATAATATGTATAACACTTAATATGTATCGCTCAACTCTTCATATTACTGTATGTATGTATGTAGTAATGCAACATATATATATATATTTTTTTTTTTTTGAGTTAGTGTACAGGACCCACCACGGCTCACAATGAAGCGGCCACACTGGGCTGAAAATCAGCACCATGGGAGGGCCCTGTCATATATATGTTTCAAATGTAAAAAAAATATTTGAATGGTGTAATGAATATTCAGTCAGTCAAAATAAATAAAAACTAAATAAAATTTTATCCTTGCATTATTAATAGTCTTAAGATTACATAACAAAATCAAATACTATAAAGAATATTCACTTCTTGAAGATACAAGAAAATAGTGTTACTGCTAAAGTGGGAAGATTCAGATAAGATATGGGATAATCTTTTAGAAGGTGTTATGGACCGTAAGGTAGGAAAATAACGACAGCGAATAGGGTCCAGATGGGAACAATCAATGAAGATATGATGAAGAGATTGCGGGGTTGTGGCGACGGCAAAATTTGCAAAGGGGAAGAGGGTCTCGTGACATGTAGTGACTGTGTATGATATTAGTGTGGCCAATACGGAGGCGTGCGAGTATAATTTCATGAAAGCGCTTTCGTCTGGTCTGTGGGAGGAAGACCAGTCGAAAATGTCTGGCTTTATGTTTCTTAGTATCGCTACCCGCCGATCCTCGTCCAGCACTCTTGCCAACAAGATCAAAAACCCCGTCGGAGAGCAGGATAGTAATCAGTTGATGGGAGCGGCCTTGTCGAATGGAATCCGGGAGGTACCTGGAACAACTCCGAGAAGAGGAGGCGGCCATTTTGGCTTCTCTGTCCAACGATTTGCATTGCCAGTTACCCCTACATGAGAGGTCCAACATAAAATAATTTGTTTCTTACGGGAGTGGAGAAGTCGAAGAAATTGTTGTACAGCTGATACCATTGCATTTTTAGAATAAGGGGTTTTAAGCGCTTGTAGCGCTAAGCGAATCTTAATAAACGACATAAGAGTGATCTTGGTTAAGGATTAGAATTAGAGAAAGGGCAATCATTATAGCCGTTAACTCTGCTCTGTAAAAATTGAAGCATAAGGGGGAAGGGTGGCATGGGAGAGGTTGCGGTCAGGAAAGACAGCAGAATATATATATATATATATATATATAACATATATAATATATATATAACTATATATAATAACTTAATAATATATATATATATATATATATGTATATATATATATATATATATATAACATAAATATCTTTCTCTTTCTTATATATATATATACTGCTCTTTCTCATATATATCTTTCTTAACTCATATATATATATATATATATATACTCTTGCCCTGTATATATAGTAGAAACTATATATTTAATTTTGCTTTATGATTTTTTTAATATTTTACTCCCCTTCCTCTCTTTTCATCGATCCTCACTTTTTTTTTCTCTTTTTTCCTTTTTTGTGTAGCTATAATCTTCTCCCTTTTCAAAGATAAAGATAAAATATATATATTTACATAATTCTTGATACAAATTTCAAGAAAGAGAAAAAAAAAAAGATATCTCAAATTTTTAGCATTGAAAATTACCCTTGCTTTTTTGAATAGGTACGCTGCTGGAAAAGAAAGAATTATATATATATACTATATATATATATATATATTACATATATATATATATATATATATATATGCATATATATATATATATATATACTCACTATATCTTTCTCTTACCTATACCCTCTATCTATATATATATATATACATATGAAATATATATAACAATATATATATATAATAATATATATATATATATATATATATATATAGCATAATAACTCTTTGCTATATATAATATATATATATATATATATATATATATATATATATATATATAACTTATATATATATATATATAACCACTTCTCTTAACAATATATATATATATATATAAAGGGTGATTCAGGATTAATAATAAATATTTTAACATGTGACAAAACTAATTACTAGTAAAATAATACAATAAACATTTACCCAATTCTCAATGGTTAATAAGATACGGTGTTTTGAAGCAGTTTTTCAATACATTGCTTGGAACGAGCCAAATTAATTTGTCTTATAATTGAGTCATGAGTATTGTAATAATCGTTTGTACTATTATCCTTTTCATCGTAATATATTTACTACTATTATCATACGTTATTAAAGTAACTACTGCATACATAACTTATTATTATTATTATTATTATTATTATTATTATTATTATTATTATTATTATTATTATTATTATTATTATTATTATTATTATTATTATTATTATTATTATTATTATTATTATTATTATTATTATTATTATTATTATTATTATTATTATTATTATAATGAAAGAATGAACTTCATCTCATCCCACCAAAATTTATATTAGCCTATCGGAGTTCTTAGCCCGTCGGTGCTTAGCCCATAGGAGTGAGCCATCGGTTATTGTCCATCAGAGCTTTGGCCTTGTGAGGAGTAGTAGGAGGGTCATTCCGGACGTGTTGGTCATTTTGACCACAGCGTCCAGGAACCTACCTGAGGCTTTTTTGAGCCCCATTTTTTACCTGCCTTTGACCTTTTTGGGCTTGACCTTTTTTGAGCCCAAATTTTTTACCTGCCTTTAGACCTTTTTTGGCTGACCTTTTGGCTTACTTTTTGAGCCCCAAAATTTTTTACCTGACCTTGACCTTTTTGGGCCTTTACCTTTTTTTCGACCAAACCCTTTGATCTTTCATGGGTCATTTTTGGCCCACGGTATTTTTCGGCAACCCTAATTTTTTGGGAACCCTAATTTTTTGGGAACCCTAATTTTTTGGCATCCCTAATTTTTTGAGAACCCTAATTTTTTGGCAACCCTAATTTTTTCGGCAACCCTAATTTTTGCAACCCTTCGAAGAAGGGTTGCGCCAAACGGTTGCGTCAGCAACCGTTGTACATGTCCCACCCTAACTTTTTCGACCAAACCTTTGGTCATCCATAGGTCAATTTTGGCCCACCCTAATTTTCGGCCACCCTTTAGGGGCTTAGCCTATTTTTGATCATTCCGGAAACATCTACCACACGCGGTGCGCGCCCCATATCTAATCTATCTACTCTATACACACACACACATCTATATATATATCTATATCCTAACCTAACCTAACTAAACCTAACCTAACCAACCTAACCTACCCTAACTAACCTAACCAGCCTAACCTAACCTAACCTAACCTAACCTAACCAGTTCCTAACCTAACCTAACTAAGCCTAACCTAACCTAAACCATAACCTAACCTAACCCTAACCAATGCGCTAACCAACCTAACCTAATTCCTTAATCCAGCCCTAACCTAACCGTATACCTAGCCTAACCTACACCTTAGCCTCCACCCATCCTTCACCTAGCCATACACCTTACACCTAGATTCCACCAGCCTGTACCTGCTTACACCTACACCTAGCCCACCCAGCCATTTCACCTTAGCGCTACACCTACACCAGACTCAACCACACCTACACCTACCACTAGACTCCACCCAACCTTCACTTAGCCTACACGTACGCCCTTTTTTGATTCTTAACCTTGTTTGACCATGATATTTCAGCCTTGACCCTGCCCATATACCATGGTCAATTTTGACCACGCTAACGTTGATGGCTTTGGTGGCTCAATCACCCGTAAGAGGTACCTAGGGAGTTCTATTGTGTTTCTATGAGTATTCTATGAAGTGCCAGTGTGAGTGGCCAGGTGAGTGCCAAGTGAGTGCCAATGTGTGCCAATGAGTGCCAAGTGAGTGTCAGTGAGTGCCAAGTGAGGCCACAAGTGCAAAGTGAGTGCCAAATAGTGCCAACTGAGTGCCACTTTTTTCAAGCCTTTTCTACCTCCCCTGAGCCCGAAATAGCCCTAATAGGGTGACTCTACCCTATGTATAAGGGATGAGAATCGATTGAGTTTTTTTTTTTTTTTTCAGTGTTATATACTATATCTGCTTTAGTGGTATTCTTTCTACTATAGAGTATTTTTATAATCACTATATAATCACCACTCTCATTAGGACCACTACACTTATGCTCCATATTTACACTATCATCTCTACCACGCATCATCTACTATAACTATCTACACGTCCATAGTACTTATACACTAGTCCATATATCACTATCACTACACCCACATCAGATACACACACTATCACTCGATATTTATGCCCAACTGTGCCTCAACTTTGATCCTCAACTTTGCATGCGCTCAGAATTAATGCCTCAGCATTGATGCCTCAACTTTGAAAGGTCATCTTTGATGACTCTATCTTTGATGGACGTTCATCTTTATACCATCTATATTGATTGATTCATCTTGATGAAATCATCTTGATGGCTCATCTCTACGCCACATCATAGAACAGAGTAATATTAATGTCTTCCCCTAAGTCATAATTGGAACACCAGGCGCCGCATGACGCCCTCCGCGCAAGAGACAACCAGCCCCGCACCGCAGTGCGATCCGCCGCTCCCGCCGCCGCGTTCCCCCCAGCCGCGTGCGCTCCGCAGGCGCAATATTTCGGCGTTCCCCCGCCGCGTGCGGCCGCAGGCGCAATATTCCCGCGCGATTGAAAAATATATATATACAAGTCATTCATTTTTATTGCATACTTAAACATTC
The DNA here is from genome assembly GCA_015478945.1 of Trachelipus rathkii. Lineage (NCBI taxonomy): Eukaryota > Metazoa > Arthropoda > Malacostraca > Isopoda > Trachelipodidae > Trachelipus > Trachelipus rathkii. The sequence continues at coordinate 25,284 of JABUQX010102875.1, read as the reverse complement.
AAAGAATTTCTTTCAAATATACTATGAGTCATCATTTTTATCATTTACTTAAAAACATTTTTATTAAAAACATTTTCGCGAACCTAAAACTGTTAAACACTTTACAGACATCTTTTATATTTTTTTACTAATACTTTTAATTTATAAATTTTTAAAAATTGTAGTAGAAGAAAAATTCAGAGTGTCTGATTAATAATCATTTTTATTTTACGTACAATTGTACGAAAATTTTTTAAAAACATTAACATTACATAACTTAAGCCAGTAAATCAAAAGTAAATCAATAGAGGTGTTACCTGACACCAAGGGGGGGATTAGTAGCCTTTTGTTTTACTGCTTTATGCTTTAACTCATGTTTACTGCTTTAACTCATGTTTTACTGCTTTAACTCATGTTTACTGCTTAACTCATATGTTTTACTGCTTTAACTCAGATATTATTAAATTACATACCTTAAAGCAGTAAAGTCAGTAAATCAATAGAGGTTGGACCTAACACCAAGGGGAATTAGTATGGCTTTTTTTTTACAGCTTTACTGCTTTTAACTCATGTTTTACTGTTTTAAACTTTTTGCTTTACTTCTTAACTATGTTTACTACTTTAAACCACATATGTTTTTACGTGCTTTAACTCATATTATTTATTAACATTACATACATTAAAGCAGTAAATCAGTAAAATCAATAAAAGGTGTGACCTAACACTAAGGGGGGATTAGTATAAAGCTTCGTTTTACGCTTTACTTGCTTTAAAGCGGCCATTTCGGCTTTTACTTTTTCTGCTGTACGGATTGCAACTTTCTGCTCACAGCTTTAACTTTATGTTACTGCTTACCTTCTGCTTACTGTTTTTTAAGAGTTAGTTAATAGATTTATGTTTTCTTTTATATTTTTATTTATTATTTCTATTTTTATTTTTGTTTTAATTACTTTTATTTTATTCTTTTTATTCTTTTTATTTTATTTTTATTAGTTACATTATTTATCATTTGATATTCTTTTAGTCCTTTTATTTTTCTATTCTTTTTATTCTTGATTTTATTTTATTATTTTACTTTTATTATATTTTATTTTTTATTATTTTTATTATTTACTTTACTGTTATTTACTTCATGCTATTGTTATTATTATTTAGAACACACATAACAATCCACACCCACACCACACACACACACACACACACACACACACACACGATACACACACACACACACACACACACACACACACACACACACTTACACTTAGACACACATTCCACTATGACACTTATACACACATTCACTATGGACACTTACATTTTACCCATAGACAACTTACATTTACACTTACACAGACACACACACACACACACACACACACACAGATTTAACTTACACTCACACATAGATTACTTACACCACGCAGATTTTACTTACACTTCCACAGATTTACTTAACACTCACACACAGATTTACTTACACTCACACAGATTTACTTACACTCACACACAGATTTACTTACACACACAGATTTACTTACACACACAGATTTATTACACACACAGAATTACTTACAGTCACACACAGATTACTTACATACACACACACACACAACAACCACACACACGCACACTCACTTACAAATATAACACACGCAAACTCACTTACACATATAACGTATAATTTATTAAAAACATTTATGTTTTTAATTAAACACGTACATTTATATTACTCTATTCAAATATAACTAAAATATTTCCAAGTGTTCTTAAAACTTTCATAATAAATCAATTCTTATCTTTGAACAAAAGATTTAATTATTAACTGTAATACTTTTGTTTATAAATTTTAAACTATCAAGTTTTAAAAAACTTTTACTAAAATTTTATGAAATTTTATTAAAAAACATATATTTTACGTACCTTAAAGCAATAAATCAGAAAATCAGTAAGGCCAGCCCCTAGCACCCCCTACACCACGCTATGCCACGTTTTGTTCTATTGACTTACTGCTTTACATCATCTTTACCATGTAATAAGTATATAAAAATACAAAATAAGTTCCTTCTCTGCTAACATAACATGTATTTTATTAAAATCATTCTAAATTTTTATTTTAAAAATAACAATTATTTCATTACAATTTATATTATTTCGCTCGATGTAACTGAAAATATTTTCATAAGTTTTTTAAATAATTCAGATTTTCTTTATTATTATTTATTATTATATTATTATTATATATTATTCATTATTATTATTATTTATTATTATTTTATTATTATATTATTATTATTAATTATCTATGTTTACATGAACAATCAAACAAGAAAACACAACAACCCGCACTCCGTACAGATACGAAACTGACCTCTCTCTGTAAAATGGATTGAATAACTACTTTAGCCATAAATTTGGGATAATAAACCTTTTTGTACCCCAGGCATTTTAGCCTAATTCCAGGTCAAATATATTTCAAACTGACCTTTTTCTGTACAATGTGGTGCAATAACTACGAGGCCTAAATTTAGGCCTAATTTAGGATAAGCCTTTTGTATCCCGGACGATTTAAGCCTAATACCAGGTCAAAGGTTAATTCCAGTATAGACAAGAATCGAGAATCAATGTATTTATTTTTATAAATATAGTTCAAACTGAAACATGCTGGATCGGTAAGATCCTTTGATCAGGTAAGAAGGAAATGTTTACCTTTCTTGTGAGTGGACGAGTATCCTTATCTCTAGTATGACCTCGTATGTGATTCGTCGAGAATTATTTTATCGCTTTTTGGCTTTTCAGGATATG
>JABUQX010102875.1:0-20000 GCA_015478945.1 Trachelipus rathkii | reverse complement strand
GGGCTAGGGGCTGGCCTTACTGATTTTCTGATTTATTTAAGAACGAAAATAATGTTTTTTAATAAAATTTCATAAAATTGTAGTAAAAATTTTTTTAAAAACTTGATAGTTATAAAATTATAAACAAAAGTATTAACACTTAATAATAAATTATTGTTCAAAGATAACGATTGATTTATTATAGAAGTTTAAAAACTTTGAAATAAGTTTAATTAAATTTGAATGAAAGTAATATAAAATGTACGTGTTTAATGTTAAAACATAAAATGTTTTAAATTAAATTATACGTTATTATCGTGAAGTGATTATACGTTATATGTGTAAATGAGTGTGCGTGTGTGTGGTTGTGTGTGTGTGTATATATAAGTAAATCTGTGTGTGACTGTAAGTAAATCTGTGTGTAAGTAAATCTGCTGTGTGAGTGTAAGTAAATCTGTGTAAGTAAATCTTTTATGTTGTGAGTGTAAGTAAATCTGTGGTGTGTGTGTAATAAAATCTGTGTGTGAGTGTAAAGTAAATCTGTGTGAGTGTAAGTAAATCTGCGCGGGTGTAAGTAAATCTATGTGTGAGTTAAGTAAATCTGTGTGTGTGTGTGTGTGTGTGCTGTGTGTGTGGTGTGTGTGTGGTTTGTGTCTGTGTAAGTGTAATGTAAGTGTCTATGGGTTAAATGAAGTGTCATAGTGAATTGTGTATAAGTGTCATTAGTGAATGTGTGTCTAAGTTAAGTGTGTGTGTGTGTGTGTGTGTGTGTGTGTGTGTGTGTGTATGTGTGTGTGTGGTGATGTGTGTGTGTGTGTGTGTTGTGTGTTGTGTGCGTGTGTGTATGTGTTTTCTAAATATAATAACAATAGGCATGAAGTAAATAACAGTAAGATATAATAATAAAAATAATAAAAATAAAATAATAAATAAAAGTGAAAGGTAGAAATTCATTAATAAAAAGAATAAAATAAAAAGATTAAAAAAATATAATAACAATCTTGGGAAAACCACCAATGTAAAATAAAAAGAATAAAAAAGAATAAAAATAAAAAAGTATTAAACAACAAAAAATAAAAAATAGAAATAATAAATAAAAAATATAAAATAAAAAACATAATGTTAATAAAATATATGAGTTAAAACAGTAAAGCAGAAAGTTAAAGCAGTAAGCAGAAAGTTAAAGCAGTAAAGCAGAAAGTTAAAACAGTAAAGCAGGAAAACAAAAAGCAGTAAAAATGAGTTAAAGCAGTAAAGCATAAAACAAAAGCATACTAATCCCCCCTTAGTGTTAGGTCACCCTCTATTGATTTACTGATTTTACTGCTTGAGGTATACAAGTTAATGGAATCCCAAGAGTTTAGAGCCAGTATCACACATGTAGTTAAAGTAGTAAAAATTAATTTAAGCAGTAAAGCAGAAAGTTAAAGCAGTAAAACATGAGTTAAAGCAGTAAAGCAGTAAAACAAAAGCATACTAATCCCCCCTTAGTGTTAGGTCACACCTCTATTGATTTTTTACTGCTTTAAGGTAAGTAATGTTAATAAATATATGAGTTAAAGCAGTAAAAACATATGAGTTAAAGCAGTAAAACATGAGTTAAAGCAGTAAAACATGAGTTAAAGAGCAGTAAAACAGAGTTAAAGCAGTAAAGCAGTAAAACAAAAGCATACTAAACCCTTCGGTGCTAGGTAATGGTGTCAGGTAACCACCTCTATTGATTTACTATTTACTGTTTAAGGTATGTAATGTTAATGTTAATAAAATTTCGTACAATTGTAGAAAAATAAAATATTATATATCAGACACTCTGAATTTTTTCTTCTTACATACAATTTTTAAAAATTATAAATTAAAAAAGTATTAAGTAAAAAATATAAAAGAGTCTGTAATGAGTTTACAAATTTATTTGGTCAAAAATGTTATTTAATAAAAAATTGTTTAAGTATGAAATAAAAATGAATGACTCTAGTTATTGAAAGAAATCTTGAAATGTGTTCAAGTATGAAATTTAAAAATTGAATGACTATTAGTATATATATTTTTCATTCCCGCAGGAATATTTGCGCCTGCGGCGCACGCGGCGGCGGGAACGCGAAAAAATTGCGCCTGCGGCGCACGCGGCGCGGCGGGAACGCTGGCGGGCGGGGACGCGGCGGATCGCACCTGCGGGTGCGGGCTGGTTGTCTTTGGCGCGGAGCGCATGCGGCTGCCTGGTGTTCCAATTATGAACTAGGGGGAGACATTAATATTAACTCGTTCTATATGTGCGTAGAGATGAAGCCATCAAAAGGTGATTTCATCAAAGATGAATAATCAATATAGATGGTAGACGTCATCAAAGAGGAGTCATCAAAGATGAACCTTCCAAGGTTTGGGCATCAATGCTGAGGCATTAATGCTGAGCCATCAAAGTTGAGGCATCAAAGTTGAGCAATCAAAGTTGAGCCATCAAAATATCGAGTGTGTTGAGTGTAAGTATATCTGTGTGGGGTGTGAGTGTAAGTGTATATGCGGCTAGTGTAAGTGTCTTATGGCGATTGTAAGTTGCTTATAAGTGTACCCTGTGCGTGTGATGTAGGTGTATATGGGTTAGTGTAAGTGTCTATGCGAGTGTAGTGCTTATAAGTGTTATAAAAAATAACTAACTCATAGTAGGAAGCATTCTAGCAGATTGTAATATACACCAATCGATTCCTCATACCTTATAACATAGGGGTAGACACCCCTATTAGGGCTATTCGGTCAGGGGAGGCTAGAAAGGCTTGAAAAAAGTGGCACTCAGTTGGCACTATGTGGCACTCACTTGGCACTATGTGGCACTCACTGGCACTCACTGGCACTCACTTGGCACTCATTTGGCACTCATTGCACTCACTTGGCACTCACCTGGCACTCACCTGCACTCATAGAATACTCATAGAACACTAATAGAACATCCCTAGTACCTCTTACGGTGATTGGAGACCACCAAAGCCATCAAGTTAGCGTGGGTCAAATTGAACCCATGGTATATGGCAGGTCAAGGCGAAATATCATGGTCAAACAAGTTTAAGACATTCAAAGTTTGTAGGCACGTGTAGGCTAGTGAGTTGGGTGGAGTCTATGGTTGTAGGTTGTAGGTGTAGGTTGGAGTCTAGGTTAGTGTAGGCGAGTGAATGCTGGGTGAGGCTAGTGTAGGTGAGGCTACGGTACAGCTGGTGGAATCGGAGGTGTAGTGTAGGCTAGGTGAAGGAGCGTGGAGCTAGGGTAGTGCTAGGTAGGTTAGGTTAGGGTAGGCTAGGTTAGGTTAGGTTAGGTTAGGTTGGTCTAGGTTAGTTAGTTAGGTTAGGTTAGTATGTTAGTTAGTGTACGGTTAGGCTTGTTAGTTAGGTAGCGTTAGTTAGGTTTGGGCTGGTTAGGTTAGGTTGGTTAGGTAGGTTAGGTTTAGGGTAGTGTAGGTTTAGGTTAGCGTTAGTTAGTTAGTATGTATGTGTGGGTGTGTTGTGTTGTGTGTGGTGTGTTGTGTGTGTGTGCTTGCAGCGCCCGAAATCGCGCGTGTGTAGATGTGAACGAAATATCAAAAAATAGGGCTAAGCCCCTAAAGGGTGGCCGAAAATTAGTTAGGTGGGCCAAAATTGACCCATGGAGACCAAAGGTTTGGTCGCAAAAAAATTAGGTGACATGTACAACGTTGCGACGCAAACCGTTTGGCGCAACCCTTCTTCGAAGGGTTGCAAAAATTAGGGTTCTCAAAAAATTAGGGTTGCCAAAAAATTAGGGTTCCCAAAAAATTAGGGTTCTCAAAAAATTAGGGTTGCCGAAAAATACCGTGGGCAAAAAATGACCCATGGAAGACCAAAGGGGTTGTCGAAAAAAAGGTAAAGGCCCAAAAAAGGTCAAGGCCCAAAAAGGTCAAGGTCAGGTAAAAAATTGGCTCAAAAAAGGTCAAGCCAAAAAGGTCAAGCCCAAAGGTCAAAGGCAGAGGTAAAAATTGGGGCTCAAAAAAGCCTCAGGTAGGTTCCTGGACGCTGTGGTCAAAATGACCAACACGTCCGGAATGACCCTCCTACTACTGTGGGGCCTATCCAGTGGAGGCTTAGCCCATCAGGGGTTAGCCCGTCGAGACTTACCCTATTGGGGCTTAACCCGTCGGAACTTAGTCTATCGAGTGTTATTTCATCGGGCTTAGCCCATCGGAACTTTGCTCGCCGAGGCTTACCCCAGCGGGATTTAGCTCGTTCGGCTTAGCCCAACGGGAGTTAACTTTGTCCGTTGGAGCTTACCCCATCGAGTATTGGCTAATCGATGTTTAGTCCTTTGGATCTTAGCCAATCGCAGTATGGCTCATTATGACTTTGACCGGGGCTTAGCTCATCGTAGATTAGCCAGTCGAGGTTTAGCTCATTGGGGTTTTGCCCGTCAATCACTCCATCGGGGTTTAGCTCTTTGAGGGTTTTTCCATTCGTGCTTTTTTCGTCGTGGTTTATCCCATCGGGGCTTAGCTTATATTAACTATGCCCTCTGTGGCTTAACCCATTGGGAATTAGCCCATCGAATGTTATCACATTTGGGCTTAGCCCATCTGGGTCTTCCCGTCAGGGCCTTGCTAAACAGGACTTAACCCTTCTGGGCTTCTCAAATAAGGAGCTAAGGAGCAGGAGACACTTAACATACATAAAAATAAAAAAATAATTTAATAAATCACATATAATTGTCTTGAAGAGCTTTCAAGATTCGCATTACCAACCTATTTTCATAAAGCGGTCAAATATAAATCAAAACAGCTAAAATGTTTGCGTCACAAAAAACTTCTTCAAATATTACACTATACAGCGGTAAACAAATTGGATATTTTTCATTTATTTTCCAAAAATACATAAGAATGCAAATCAATCTTTTTATTAACATTATTTATGTCTTCAGGCTTTTGGAAGTTGTCACAGCTTGATGACAAAAAATAAATAACTAAATGTAATCATAACAATTACACATCTCCTGCGAGTAGTTTGAATTTCATATAACTTTGATTGTTGAAAATTTTCTTGGTTTGATGTCAAGTTTGAGGAAAGATATTCGCAAATAATTATTTCTTTTTTGGGAACAAAATGAATGTGGATACAGGTCTTTAAAATTAAGCTGATGCTCCCTTTTCGGAGAGTAGATGCGAAGTTTTCCATACCATATATATATATATATATATATATATATATATATATATATATATCTTTATATATATACAGTTCTAAATGAAGATATAAACAATAATTATATACAAAACATATATATAAACAGAAATATATATATATTATATAATATATATATATATATATATATATATATATATGGTACATGAAATTGCTGGGCGATACCGGTACATCGATACTTGTAAATTCTCTTGGGCGATACCGATACTCGGTACTTTGAAAAAACGTTTGGGCGATACCGGTACTCGGTATTGTATCGCCGATACATCCGATACATCGGTACATTTGAAGACATAAACAAAAATGATAAATAGTTTTTCGAGAAATAGTTATACACATAATACATTCTATTACTGTTGATATAGTTTTTATGTCGATTCGGTGCTTCTTCATCTTTAACTTTTAAATTGTATAAAAATTAAGTAAACAAAGGTAAAATTTTGAAATTTGCATAGAAACGAAAGTTTAAAAATTGCTGTCACAGTGAGCAAGTTCAAAAAAATTCCCAGAAGTTATTAATTCGACTTACACCAGTTTGTTGCATTAATTTTTTTGAAATGTCTCGGAATCTTTTGGAACTAATGAATCACTTTCAGTTTTACATTTACTCATTGTTAAGTTAATTTGAAAAATAAAACTTCAAAAAATATTAAATAAAAATTACAAACAAATTGACAAACCCAACTTCTAACTTCTAACCTAAGTCCAAACGGCATAAATTTTGAATGTACGATTGCAGGAATAAACATATTAGAACACGTTTCACTTAAATTATATATTGAACGAGAGAATTATTATATATATATATATATATATATATATATATATATATATTATATATATAATATATATATATATATATATATTATATATATATATATATATATATTATATATATATATATATATATATATATATATATATATATATAAATATATAATATATATATTATATATATATAATAGTATAATATATATAATAATATATATATATATAGATTATATATATATATATATATATATATATATATATTAGTGATGCAGGTTAACATCCGCATCAACGGAGCACCGCACATAATAAAGGATCCGCATCCGCATCAGGCTTGCCCTGCGGATGTTGCGCGGATATTTATTGTCGAGATTGATAAAGAAATTTATAAAAAAAATCGTAAGATGGAATCTGAACGCAGTAGACAAAATGAGTTGAAGCATTCAAAAAGTCTTGATATTCTATATCGTACTGCTATCAAAGACGTTCCAACTAACTGGAATAGTACATTTCATATGATGAAAGAATGGTATTGCTCAAAGAAAACTCTTGCTATGTACGCTGTCGGATGTTCCAAGTTAAATTCTTACTAATGTGAAAATACATCAATATCACAATTGCATTAAAACTATGTGGAACCATTTGAAGAAATTGCAAAGAATCAGCGCCTCTACAGCTTCTGTCTGAGATGTAATACTCAATAATATATCTCAACGCTAAGGAATCATTTTGAAACCATCTTCAAATAGAAAATGATGACGTTAAAAAGAAAATGAATAGATGTATAAAACTATTAACTAGAAAACGCTTTGGTTTGTGAAAATTAATGACCTTCATACTATTTGCAAACTTACTTAGACCACCACCGTAATAAAAACAAGTTTGATTGATTAATGTAACACAATTATTAGAACAAAGTTAATTCGTCACTTTGTGTTTGCAGTAAAAACTTCAAATCTGATAACAGTATGGAAATTCGCCACCCATAAATAAAAGCGAAAAAAAAACACGAATATCATACAGAACAACTTCACAACGTAAGCAAAACAAAGATTCAATGGAGAATAATAAATACAGTAATGATGAAAGAAGAGCACACTCATTACAAAGAATGAGTGTCACATGATTGAAAGACTAAATCATACAAAATGAACTAGATCACAAAATGATAAATCATAGTCCGTTGTGGAGGAGACGTTAAGCAAAAAATGTAGATACACAAACAGGCTTGAGACGTATAACTTGCAAGAGAAAAATAAACTTGCCTGCCCATGCAAACTAATGTCCATAGTTGAGAGTAAGCGAGAATGCTGGGCGTGGCAGTATATGATGAAAAGAGAGAGGGACTCTCAGAACAAAAAAAGCAGAAAAAAATAAATAAGTCTACAAAGGAGCACAACCTTGCTTCTCACTTTGAGAAATTTTCAAATACTAACCGCGAGAGAAAAGACATAATATAATCACAATTCAAAATCACCCTAAAAATTCATGAGTGGAGGACGGTTGGGAAAGAGGGTTAGGATGAGGGGTGTACTCGTAAATAATATAGTAATAATATCATATATATAATAATAATATATATATATATTATAATAATATATAATATATATATAATAAATAATAATAATAATATATATATCATAAATAATATATAATAATAATAGATATATATATATAATAATATATATATCAAACATCCGACATCCGCGAATTAAAAGCTTAAAATCGAATCGCATACAGCACAAGGATGCACAAAAAAAGAAGTAACCATCGTCTAGCGATCAACTTAGGAGATAAAGTATAGGATACACAAACAACTAGGTGAGTAGATGATACCCGAATAGAAAAATAGATAAGTCAAAAGCTCAGGTATTAAAATACGCTGCTCAAACAAGGAAGTATATTAATATGGATAGGAAAGATATTTATATATATATATAGAGTAATATATATATAGAATGGCCCCTATAACATAGTCCAGTAAAACCTAAAAGGGTAATATTATGCTATGATCCTATTATGGTCATTCTCGCTATAGCGATGATTATGAACGAAATACGCAAAATCATCAGTAAGAGCCAATGGAACCATAAATAGATAATGATAAAAAGCTAATCACTTATAAAATCAGCTTCAAAACTAAATAAGATAAAAAAACCCCAAAAATAACTCATACCATGATGATAATATATTTATACACTCAAACCCATAGTATACGACATAACCTAGCAAAAGCTAACGAGATCAGAATCCCCTCACTGCAAACAAAGAAAGCCAGACGCAAGACGAAAAGCCAAAACTAACAGCATGACCAAATCAAAATACCTCACCAACGACAAATTAACGCCCGGCGAAACCGAACGAAAAGCCCTACGTATAACAGCTCATACGTACTATATCACACAGTCTCAATAAATAGTACGAACTCACTTAATAAGAAAAACAAGCTAATAAATATTAAAAATACCTGACTATGGAACCTACCAAGTATATATTTAAATAGCCACTATATAATACCCGTATAGTATACAATACCTCATTATCATATGTTAATAGTACTACCCACTCACAAAAGTATAGCGAGTATACCTAAGTATATGTGACTTAAGGGACCTAAAAGCCAAACCTCCGATTTGAGTAGATAAATAAAAAACATATAATAATAAAAAATAATAACCCATAGGACCGGCGGTAGGGGTCAGACCTAGGGGTATACGGACCGTAGTAATACTAAATAATAGTAGGTGTAAAGACCACACCGAACTGGTATATACAACTACTATTGACGGACTACTCTGACTCGTAGGCACACCGGTAGTAGTCCATATTATAGCAGGGCCTACACAGGGCGCTACATACTCACTAAAGGGTATCAGAACCGAATAAGGGGGTATATAAAACTATACCTATAAGTATAGGATATACAATATCCTAAGGAATACCCAAAGGTAGTAAACTCCGGTACTATAAATATAGTCCTACAAACCCGCACCAACCTATATAGACATTTAGTACCCTACTACTAGTATAACTCGGGCACCAAATCACGGATTACTATATAGTACAAGGGTACCACCAAGGCTACCTACCAATAGTAATACTGACTACCAATGATAGTAGAGTAAATATATATACAAGCACATAACTACGCTCTATTATATACTACACATACTATATAATAATACATATCACTAACTACAATACTATAATACACATACTAAACACACACAATAATATACATATAGACCAAAACCAACCGTAACAAAAACCGAATACCTAAACCCAATATACGTAATATACCGATTAATACTAACCAAAAGAAAAATGAGATATCATAATACTACTAAACAAATATAAACTCGTAACACCCACACGATAAAAAGTAAACAGAAATTAATGCTTCACCAACCGAACCGAACAACGATACTCGAATTACACACCTAACAAAACAATGGCGGCACAATACGATTACATCACAACGCTACTTGACACCTGCTGGACCGCATACATACAACTAACACGTTACAAAAGCAGTATACTCGCACCCGTACAGATGACAAGTACCAGGCCACCACTACATAGGATATCACATCACCTGCACCACCTATGCATCAGGTAACCGTATTAATCAGCTCAGAGAAATCAGAACCATGACTGAACATGAATGACTCCTATTCTAAAATATCCAACTATCACCACTGAACACTATAACTGAACCGACCTACAAGAAGGTACCTGACCGCCAATAAGAAAGCTAAGATACCATACGAGACAAATATAATATATATATTATATATGGTATAATAGTATATATATATAGTATATTATTATATAGTATAGGTAGGGTATTATAGGTAATATATTGTAGTATTATTATATTTATATATATATATAATATATATATATATATATATAAATAATTTAATATATATATATATATATATATATATATATATATATATATATATATAATATATATATATATATATATATATATATATTTATATATATATATATATAATATATATTATATATATATATATATATTATATATATATATTATATATATATATATATATATATATATATATATATATATTATTTTAAATATATATATATATATATAATTATATAATACTATATATATATATATAATATATAATATATATATAAACTATATATTATAATATATCGTACTCATAACATCACTCACGTAAGTATTAACCGAAGCGAGAGCGAAGCAAGCAACCATACCAAAGAATCCAAAGCCAAGACCCAAGGAGCCAACAAAGCCACAAGCCAAGCACTGAGCACAGCCACGGCAACGTGGGCCCGCCCGACCCCGAAGACCGAAAACGGCACAAGACATACAAAACAGAGGAACAACCAACGCGACAGGAGAGGAACACGAACACGGACACGCCCAAACACGGACACGAACCAGACACGGACACTCACACACAACACGAGAAACGTTGACACGCCACAGACACTACAAACACACACGCAACCCCAACAAACACTACACGACACACCAAGGTAGCCAACGGGACTCAACGGACGCAACGGGGGGGGGACGACGGAAGCCGCAGCATGACCGCAACGAAGCACGAGACGGCCGGAACACGAGCCAAAGAAGACGAAACACGTGAGCAGCCACCACATAGAAACAGAGAGAAGTCTGCCGAGAGATGAACCACCGCAGCCCCGCCACAGCAAAAACAACCCCCACCCAGGCAGCCACCCACCCCCCCCCCCCCCCCCGGCCCGCACCAATAGGGCCGGCCCCCCGCGCCCCAAGCCAAAGCCGCCCAGCAAAAAGTGAGACGATACGAAGAAACAGTGCAGGGGAGTGCAAACGAAAAAGGCAAAAGGCGGCAAAGAGACGAAAGGCAGGTCATGTGAGGCAACGGAAACATGAGAAAAAGGCGCAACCGAAAACAACGCAGACAACAGCGGAAACAACGGGGAAGAGGAAGGTGGAAAAGGGAAAAAAAAAACAAAGCGAGAATAACAGAGTGGACAGACAACCTAAGAGAACAAACTTTGGACCGAAAAAGCAGAGCAATAAGACCACACCAAGAAGTCGGGGAGCTGACGCTAACAGGATCGGGAACAACGCAACGCAGGAGCGAGAAGGGACGGAACAAAAAACAGAAACCAAACAGAAGCAGTAAACAAAAAAACAACACAAAGACGGGACGCGAGGAACGCAGGACCCAACGCACCCAACGCAGGACCAAACACAAGGGACCCGGTAAAACATAGTAGAAAATATATAGTTATATAATTAAAAAGCTAATAACAGGAATAATATATAATAAATAATATATATTTTATTATTGTATATATAATACTAGTCCATTACCAGATAGCATGAGATATAATAAGGAGGTATAAAGATCTAATATCACTACAAGTAATAAGGTAAAAGATACGTACATAGTAGTAGAAGTAGAAATATAAGGAGAGTAGTAAACTATAGCGTAGTATAGAGTATAGATATAGATCAGGTATAATAAGTATAGTGAATGAATAATATATATGTGAGAAAATCCTTTTAATTACCGATGGAACTAAATGAAGAGGACATGAACAGTAGATATGGAGAAATAGTAACAAGATTATATAAGAAAATAGGAAAATAAATAAAATATGAGGAGATTAAAAGATAAGAGCTAAGTTCATTAAAAAGAAAATCATGCACCAAAATAAATAAATAATACAAAATAAATAATCAAATCAAATACAAGCAAAAAACAGAAAAAACAACAAAAAAGCCCCAGACTAATAAACTATTTCCTCAAAATTTTCAATCAAAGAACATTTTACATAATAAGCCAATCTGAAAAGTTAGATAGAAAACAAGTAATTATTTCTAGACAAAAGACTGCGCTAGAGAGCTTCTACACATTGAAACTGTAAAACAACGTAAAAAGTTTGAAAGGCTTAGATTCTAGAAAAAAGAAACATAAAGACTGAGGACACAAAATAGATAAAGTATATAAAGGATAAATTAATAATGGATAATAAAGTAAAATAGATAAATAAAATAATTAAGATAATATAAATAATATAATATAATATAAAATAAAAATATAAGAGTACGTAATACACTCAACAAAATATATAACATAAAAGGAAATAAGGAGTATAGAATAAATATATATAAAGAAGACGTAAAGCAATGATATTAATACATAGAAGAGGACACTGGAGCTTTCAATTAACTCCAAAAATGTAGCAGTTGAGAATGTTTCTATCATACCATGGAGTAGGAAGAGAAATTGAAAACTCGCGAACTGCGACAACAATAGTCGAATGGAACTGAAGTATTGGATAGCCGCACATTAAAGATTCGAATATTCCATAATATCACACCGTAAGTTAACCCTCTGTAAAAAAGGAATTAAGCACGTATAAATGTGTTAAATATGAAAAAATACAGGGTAAATAATATATAAATATAACTATAATAAAAAATATATATATAAAAAAAAAAAAAAAAAAATAATAGCTATATATATAGATAATATAAATAATATATTAATATTAAAGGAATATAATAATCATAACTATATAGTTAAGGTCCGAACTATATATATATAATATATATATATAAAAAAGGTATAAATATATATATATATATAATATAATGGTCCTAGAATGAAAGCTAATGCAGAATATAAATAATTGTTTTTTTTAAAATGAAAGATTATATAAACAGTGAACACTATTGGGTGATATCAATTTCAGAAAGATAAATATCAGCAAGATATAAAAACATTAAGAAAGTAGACAAAACATTGGTCCCTTTACTAACTATATCAAAAACGGTAAATAGCTCTCATATTTTTTAAAATTAATGGCAGAACTTCGAGTAAACGGAAAACTCTTTTCATTCATAACAAATAATCTTCGGCTGAAAATTGGAAGCATTGAGACTTGAGACAAAATGACTTAACACAGATATTTGCTGGAAGGATATTAATAATGAGCGAAAGAACTCTGGAAGAAAAGAAGACACAGTGAGATACTAAATTGCAAATAAAAATTACCTTATGAAGAACAAACATGATAGAATTTATCTCGTTAATATATAAGAAGTTCTATAAATTGAATACAGAGCATCGAGAAAGTTCATGTAAAATATCCAGAGAAAGAATAAATGATAACGTCCCAATAAGCTGAAACTAAGAAATTCGAGAGATCTGCTCAGAAATAAAAGCTAGAAAAGTTACACGAATTCTTAATGAAGAAAAGCTAAATTAATTATTTTTTCTACAGTAAGTAACTTACACTATTTTTGCAGGATTTTCAATTTCGAAGTTTACTACTCCTCAATTTAATAAGTTAAGGAGAATGATCCAATTTCACTCTTCACACTCAAGGTATGGCAAAACTGTATGCTATATGTGTCCATATATTTACGAATAAGAATGTAATGTGTATTTATTTGTTCAAGGATGTCGCCGATCATGTGTTGGCAGTAAATGTGTGTTGATATAAGCACGATGTCAAAGAGAAATGATATAAAGTATGGAAGATTATATGCTTCATTAAATATCCAGAGATTGTTTTCTCTTCCCTTCGAGGATAAAAATTATGTTCACAAGTCCTCCGAAAATTTTACACTTCGTGGGGTGGGTTGCCCGGAATTTAACGAGAAAGGAATTAACGTATACTATGTCTAAGCTGACCCATATAATATCATAACCTAGAATCCTACTATATATATATAAGAAATATATATATAATATGTATAACATATATATAAATACCTATACCCTAATACCAAAATAAATAGCTATAATAGTAATAGAAAGATAACTATATAACACCATATAGTACAGTACTAAAAAATATATAGTAATATATACCAAAATAATGCAACCATATATATTAACCTATAAAATTAACCTATCAGCCTATAACAATATACATACATAGTATAAAACAAAGATATAATTATAGGTTAGCCATATATATAGAAAATAATAAAAAATATAACAATATTAAACTAAAATATATTAAATATTACAAATACAGTATATCATAAAATATACAAAATATAAGTATATTATATATAAGAGAAGGATATATATAATTTATATATATCAAGATATAATAAATATAAGATTTAGATCACGCTGGTAAACGATCTCTACATAAAAAATTAAACAATATCAAATAATCGCTGAACCTAATCGTCATAACATACACTGTGACGTGTTAACTTAAACACCAATAAAAGAAGAGAAAAAGTTGCCAAACATTGTGCTTTTTATATCATGTAATATATACATATATAATTATTATTTTCATATTTTGTTAATTTATTTTAATAAGGGCTCGAATCGACGGATGGGAAACAGAGGGACGAAGTCCCCGTCGTCCCCGGCTGGGACCGAAGAGCCTGATCTTTGAACATACCATTGGCGAATTAATTATCTTTGGGTTTCCTTTAAGTTTGAAAAAAAAAATAAAAAAAGAACAATGTAGAGCAACACTTGATCGCTCATAAATATTTAGACGCTAATGAAATAATCCGAAAAAAAAAATCGAGTACATCGCTCGTTCCAGAAATATATATCGGTAACATCACTTTTAAAAGCGAAATTCCTAAGATATATAAAATAACAATAATAAATAATAATATATATAAGTCGTAAAAGAATAATAATAATAATAATATATATAATATATAAAAATATAAAATATATATAATAATATATAAATAAATACATATAATAAATAATATAGAATAATAAATATATAAGTAAATATATTATTATATATAAATATAAATAATATATAAAATATAGAATATATATAATGCATGTTTTTAAGTAAAGGTGTGTATGATTGATCATGACATACTACAAAGTAAAATGAACAAAATAATTATGAAGAATTTGAATTTCAGAATCGTTACTTAATAAATTAAGCATAAATTAAACGAAAAAAGAATTAACATTACTGAAAAAATCGAACTTCACTAATATATAATAAATATATATAATATATATAAATAAATAATATAGGATATAAATAAATATATATAAATATATAAGTATATATAGTAATATAATATAATATATATATAATAATAATATAATATAAAGTAAGATAAGTATAACGTAGATATAATTAAGGTATAAGAATAAGATATTATATAATATAAATAATATATATAATAAATAATAGAATGACAAAAGTATAAGGTAAGCATACAAAATGAAAAAAAAGATAATAATATATAAAAATATATAAAAATAGTTATAAGATATAAATAAACAATATATATATAATAATATATTTCAAAAGCATAAAATATATATAATAAAAATATATAATAATAATAGAGTAATAAAAGATAATATTTTAAAATTATAGAAAAGAATAAGGAAATATAAGATAATAATAGAAGATTATAATATGATATAGAAGTAATACTAAAGAAAAAGAAAATATAATAGAAGATATAAATAATGGTCAGTGTCTAAAAAGCTGAACAGCATATGTAACTAGAATTAACGGCAGCACCATACAGTAAAAACAAAGATAATATATATTAAGTGGAAGTCAGCAAGAAATTTTAAGGAGGGTTTATATTTTTTATTTTTTTTTATTTATTCTCTGTAATGAATATATTAAAAAAAAAATTTGTTATATCACCCAATTTAGGGGGCTCGAGGCACCAACGGGGGACAGAGGGGAGACAAAGTCCCCCCCGATTCCAACCGGGAAGCCGAAGAGACCCCGACTCCTGCCATCTTTGCGGTTATACCCCTATGTTATTCCTTTAGTTAAAGTATACCAAAGTGTAAACGGAAGTAAAAATAATTCTTATTTAAATTGCTTGCATTCTAAAATGCAAATCTCTTGACAAAAACTAAACCAGTCTACACATGTTTGTTGACTTAAATTAAGAATGCTCTTTATTTGAGTTTAAAAGTACATTCATCACAATGTAAAATAAAATAAAAAATTACAATTTATTGATATTGACACTTCTTTGCGCTATGTAGCAAAAATTCGCTGGCGAGACGGTACGATTTAATCAATTTCTTACGAACACCGAAGAAAAATTTTTCCTATATCTTGAATATTACATTTATTCTTTACATATTTCACAACTATTCTCAATTAAAATAATATTAAAAACATAAAAACAAATATATACCACTTACTATGTTATTACACCTGAGACAAAATTCCTGATGAGTACCGTAATGTTTAGAAAAATGAGACTTTATACATAAATTCACAAACCAAACACCTTTAATAACACCTTTACACTATATTATAAAATTAAATAAATGCAAAATGTTTTCACAAATGAATACACCTCAACAAATTATTATAATTTCGGTAGGCGGACATACGTACTAGACATATTACCATTATTAGTATATATAATATATATATATATATATATAATATAGATAAATAATATATTAATATAATATAATAATATAAGATATAAATATATATATAGTGATATAATAGTATATATATATATATATATATTATATATATATATAATACAATAGATTTATATATAATATATAAGTGGTATAGTAATTTATATATATTCAGGGATGGGCCGGATAGTAGATATAGCGGACACACGAGATAACGGATATCGGCCTGGATATACCGACAGTCTGTAATATAACGTCGGCGCGGAGAAGTTGACAATGTAAATAAAAAAAAATTTTTTTTTTTTTGTGACATCATCGCCGAGGGTTAGTACTACGAATTTTATTTATAATCATCCTTAAAATTCGAGAAAGTTTTTCATTAAAAATTTTAACTTTGAATATAAAAGGTTTTTAAATTCAAATAAGGATCCGTGAAATTTTTTTGTATTTTTTTTACTTTGTTTTTAAATAGGAAAGTTAATCGGACACAGATTTATTATATATTTTTTTCATGTTATACAGTTAAGTATGTTAGCTTTAAAACTGGCAAAGTGTAAATTTGTTCCAAGCAATGCATAGTGTTAATCGCTGGGCCTACTTGGCCGATTAACCCCTCCTTCCCACCATAAAATTGATGATGGGTGAATTGGGCCACCATTGCTTATTTCCTTTTAATATTTTTCAAAAAACAATTATTTGTTTGTTAGCAATTTTTAAATATTTTAATATTTATTTCTTTTAACTGTTCTTTCACTTGATATGTTTATCCATAAATTATAGGTTTTTTTTTATATTTAAAGAAATAAAATTAATATAATATAATATATATATATATTATATATATATATATATATATATATAATATATTATATATATATATATGGCCAGTCTCCAGATTAGGGGCCCCCTGTATCTAAAAAAAAAGCACTATATTCTAGCATAAAACTTAATACAATTTTGAATTTAGCGAACATTGTAATGCAAGAACCCAGAAAAAAAAATTTAATTTTTATTATTTTATAAAATAACTCCAAAAAAAATATTATTAATCGTACGTTTCTAAACTTAATTTAAACATGATACCCATTAAAAATAAACGTTTTCTTTATATCCCCCTTTTATATCTTTTCTGAATACTTTAGGGAAAACTAAAAATAATGGCAAAAATAAAAATTAAGTTAAATTAAAATAAAAAATAAAATTGCATATAGGTTAGGTCAGGTCACCCAAAAAAAATTAATTTCGCCTCTAGAACATCTTATATCTTATCAGACGTTTGTGTGTGTGTGTGTGTGTTGTGTTGTGTTGTGTTGTCTGTTGTGTGCGCGTATTGTTCGCATTAACATTGAAAGAAAATATTTGTGGATCATTGACTGAAGGAGAGAACGCGAAAAATTTGCGGTGGGAACGAGAGAATTATCGTACATGAAAACCTATTTTATTTATTATTATTAACTTTTTTTTTATTAACTTATTTTATTCTTCTTCATTTTCCTCCATTACAAACGTGCGCTGATTTCAAAAATGTATTCATTTTAACGTAAGCTATCATAGTTTATTTTTTACATACAGGGGACAACTAATCTGCGAGCGCTGACATATATAAGTATTATATATAGTTATATATATATATATATATATATATATATATATTATATATATATATATATATATATATATTTTCTTATAAATATAAATATTATATATATATTTTTTATATATATATTAATAATATATATATATATATATATATCAGAGGTTGGCGTTCCGCAATTCCGCAATTGCGGAATACCAAAATAAATTGAGAAATTGCGATTGCGATAATTTGAAAAGTGTTGTGGAATTGCAGTTAGCGGAATGGCCTATATCCATTCCGCAATTAGAGGACTACCAAAAAAAATTGTGGAGTTTCAGTGATGCCAAAGTTTATAGTCCACAAATTTTTACACGTTGCGCCAATTTTGGAAGTCTGATATGAAAACTGAAAAGTCATTTTTAATAATTCTATTTTTTGAAATCTGGTAGGGTGCACGATAATTAAAAATATCGATTAGAATCGATAATCGATATTTTAAAAATATCATATCGCCTTCGATATTATCGCCAGAAAATAGTCATATTGCATATAATATATAATCCAAGATTATAATTTGAAAATAATATATAATCCAAATATATATAATATAATATATTATAATATAGTATAACAATATAATATATATTATATATATATACGATAGATAATATATATATAATATATAATATATATATAGTATATATAAATAATATATATATATTAGATATAATATAATATATATAATAGTATATATGGCATCCAGTTAAGGACGACTCACATAGGTTAAAAAACAACGATAAGCATACGAACTAAAATGAATTACATTTTGAAATCAGGGGCAAATTTCAGTATGGAAAGTAACAAATAAAATTAAACTAACAAAATAAAAAAATAAACACATCACAGAGTTTAGTAACTCCCACGTTTCTTTTTTTACACCTGCAGAAATGATGTATGTTGACAGATGTATCTGCATTCTTAAACAATGAGCAATTGTTAGGTTTCTTACAATATTACAATTTATTATAATACTAAACCAACTAACTAAACTAAACGTAATAACTAACTAAACTAACTAATAACTAACTAATAACTAACTAACATAACTAACTAACGAACATATAATAAATTATATTATAGTATAATAAAAATATAATAAATATATATATATAATAAATATATAATAGGAAATAATAAAAATATATATAAATAATATAATAGGATAAGATAAATAAATATAGTTATATCATAGATATATATTATATATATAGAATATATATATAAAATATATAGTAAATATATATATAGTATTAATAATAGTAATTTAATATATAATATAATAAATATATTATTATATATAATAGATATATATATAATAGATATATAATACTATATATATATATATAAATTTAATCCGATCTCCCGTTCCGTGTGACCGTTAAGTAACTTTTTCATACCATACATACAATATATTATATATATATACATATATAGTATATATATATATATTAGTATTACATAATATAAATAATAATATATATATATAGTAAATAATAATATATAATACTATAACATGATAGTATCTACTAATAATATATAAAATATATATATAATATAAATAGTAATATATAAATATATAATCATATATATATACATAATATATAATATTATATATATATATATATATATATATATATATATATATATAATAAATAATAATAATATATAATATATAAATATAAATATAAAATAACATATAATATAAATAAATATATTATATTTAATTATATATCGTATTTCAAGTATCAATATCAATAATAAGTATAAAATATAAAATATAATAAATAATATATATATAATACATATAATATAAGAGTAGTTATATCCAGATATAATTGATTAAATTTTATATATTTATATTTACATAATATTATATATATGTAATATAATATATATATTTAATATATATATAATATACATATATAATATATATATATTATATATAATAAGTAATATATATAATAATATAATATAATATATTATATATCATATATACTTATATAA
>JABUQX010102874.1:32500-38822 GCA_015478945.1 Trachelipus rathkii | reverse complement strand
AATTTTTTGTTTATGATAAGGCCAAGAATGTTTATATTGTCAACAGAGAGACGAGAGAACCGGTGTTTTGGAGAAGGGGATTTGTAAAAGTTGGGTTTATAAGAAATTAAAATTTCACAAGGTTGAGAAACCGACACCAAACGAAACTCTGTCCAGATCAGCGATAATAGAATCGGAAAGATTAAGACGACAGGACAATTCTTGAAGTAAAAAGACGAGCTGAAATTGAAATTATGTTTTAAAGATGAAGGGTCCGATGTCATCGGCATATGGAGATAATTCGAAAGATGTGAAGAAAAGAAGAACATTAATGAAAATTCAGGTGAAAATTACAAGATACGAAAAGAATCCTGAGGAAACACCAACTATTGTACAGACCCAAATAGGTCGCCCCCATCAACACAGCCGATATTGAGCGATTTGAAAAGAAAGCTATATATAAAATATATATATATATATATATATATATATAATATTACTATATAATATATATATGATAATATATATATATATATAAATATATATATATATAGATATATATATAATATATATATATATATATATATATTATATATATAATATATATAATATATTATATATATATATTATCTATAACAACTCCAGAAGGGCTTTTCGCCTGTCAGTTGGTCCAGCATCTTCTCCTTCTGGCCCAAAACTTTTAACCCTAAGAACACATCTATCTAGAAAAACCATTTCTTGGCGCAATGGTTTGGACGCCAGTTCTCAAGTTAAACACTCTCAGGTAAGGGTTTTCGCGCCTTTAGTTAGAACTATCAATCATCTCCATTAGGACCCAAAACTCGTTCTCCCCAGAGCTCTTCAGAGGATTGTGCTTCTAGCTCATAAGATTCCATCACGCTGTTCCAAGGTATTATCAAGCAAAAAGTGAAAGAACGGGTTGCTAACCCTGGTCGCCCTAAACTATGCGAAAAAAATCTTCATTTGTCTGACCCGCGACGAAAACATCCAATCTTCTTTTGAACTTTAAACCAAATCCAATATATATATATATATATATATAAGATATAGTATATTATATATATATATATACTAGTATTATATAATACTATATATATATATATATAATATATATTAATAATAATATAAATATATATAGTATATATTATATATATATATTAAAGGCTTTACGTCTGCTCAAATCGTATATGTTTTTTATATCAATAAGTTTCTGAGACTTTGTTCATTTATTTTAAAATCATTAAAATGCCAAAAATTCATCCTAGACCTCTAACTAGAGGTACAGATTCAAAAGAAAAATTTAAAAACTAGTTTTGGTTTGAACTTTGTTGAAGGTGGACGTCTTTCATTTAGAGTCTGTAATATGTGATATATTTACTTTTCTAATGTACTACAACTTAATTTTAGTCTCAAAAGTATATTTGTCATACAGAATGTAGTATATATAATAATAAGTTTAATTTTTATTTCCGTTGTCGTAAACACAATTGTTGGTCTATATTTCGAGGTTGTAATAGATAGGTATATTTTAATATATATATATTATGATATATAAAATTATATATATACTATATATATATAATTATTATATATATATATATATATATATATATAATATATAATATATATATATATATATATATATATATAGTATATATATATAAGATGGCCAGCATCCCCGAAAGCAAACATGCATAGTAACTAAAAAACTATAAACAGCTACAAGAAAATAAATAACATTTTATTTCAGCAAGCAATTTCATCCATGAAATTTAATAAAAAAATTATTTTTTATTTTAAATATTTATTAATAACACTTAAATAAATTAGTATCATCTTAGGTCTGGCAGGCGTACGCTCTCATTAACCTTCAATCCCTGCATTACTTCACGAGAGCAAGAGTTATCAAATATTGTTTTTTTTTTATTGATGCTATGGAGAAAATGTTAATTTTTTTATTTTTCTTTTTAGGGGTTTGAGAATGTTGTAGGAAAAGAGGGGACGAAGTCCCCCCGTCGTCCGCCGGGAGGCCGAGAGACCCCGACTTGTCCATCTTTGTTACCCTTGTGGGTAACCTTTTAGTTAAAAAAAATCGACATTTGCCAACTTTGACGCTCCCTCGGAGGGCTAGAGCTCCTTCGTTCTCTCAAAACCAATAATTATCATGACAGTTTTCCAACTTTTTAACAATTTAAAATTTTTCAAAAGTTATTTTTTTTTCACTTTTCATCGATATAAAATATGTTCGTTGAATAAAAGTTTTATTTATTTTCCTGTAGCTGTTATAAGTTTTTTGTTACATGCATGATGCTTTCGGGATGCTAAGCATATATTATATATATTATATATATATATTATTAATATATATATAATTATATATATAATTAATATATATATATAATATATATATATATATATATTATATATATATATATAATATATATATTATATATATATATATATT
This sequence comes from Trachelipus rathkii, assembly GCA_015478945.1. Lineage (NCBI taxonomy): Eukaryota > Metazoa > Arthropoda > Malacostraca > Isopoda > Trachelipodidae > Trachelipus > Trachelipus rathkii. Next base: position 36,358 of record JABUQX010102874.1, on the reverse strand, counting down.
ATATTATAATAATATAATATATATATATATATATATATATAGTATATATATTATATATATATAGTATATATATAATAATATATATATATATAATATAGAATAATATAATTATATAATTATATTTTTATAATATAATAGTAATAATATATATAATATATATATATATATATATATTCAGTGGCGGCTTTTGGGGGTAGGCAGGGCCAGGGGGGGCCAGGGGGGCCAGGGCCCCCCCCGAAATTTTCTAGACACTAAAAAATTTTGGTATCATATCCGTTAATAATATAAAGTGCGAAGTTAAATTAATTTAATATAATTCGTCGCTGTCAGGAAAAAATCTCGTAAGTCATTTAGTTAAAACTAAACTTTTAAAACCATCAGAGAAAATGCAACATTTGAATTTTCCAGCTGCATTTTTGAAGAATGTGTAGCGCATCTGAATCTGAACTGAGTATTGAAATTGCCGGTACAAAATTAACAAAATTCCAATAAATACAGACCCAACATCCCCTACTTCCGACCCATACAGACTTATTATCGCACACACATTTTTATACCATTTTTGGATGATTTAATATCAGCATTAGGAGAGAGCTTTTTAAATTTTCCTTGCAATTTGTCATACCGAGCGGGTGTAATGTGCCATATGAAAAGATAAAAGATTGTGTAATATTTAACAAGGCAGATCTCGAAAGCTCCGAATGATGATTAGTAAAAGCAGAAATGGGATTTATGCGAAGTTGAAATGCATCAAAGCAGAACAGGTCTCCCAAACAACCGCAATAGATGGACTAGTTTCCTGTTCTCTAGTCACAATTTTCAAATACTTTACCATCTTGTTGGCAAATACTCGCATCTTACCCATTGTCTCTGCTTCAGTAAAAATGAAGCTTTTCAATAAAAACATTAAGACTTCTGAAAGCTTACTTGAGAAATACTTATTGGAGATGAAAGACTTACTGGATTTGCCCTCCTCTACATGGATGAATTATTGAAATAAAAATTGAAGATCGTTATCTTCAGACCTTCGCTCACGTCTCAATGTCAGGCGTTACAATTAACGCAAATTAGTAAGAATGATTTTAAAGTAATTCAGTATAAATTCTACCCATTTTCTTAGTGATTTAATATTTTCCCCTTCCACTGTTATTATATATATTTATAATATAATAATATATATATATATATATATATAATATATTATATTATATTATATATATAGTAATATATATAATATATTATAATATATATATATATATATAATATATATAATTATAATATTATAATATAATATATCATATATATATATATATATATTATAAATATATAATATATATATATATATATATATATATTATATATATATTATATATAATATATATAATAATATAGTATATATATAATATATAATATTATATAATAAATATATATATATGATAATATATATATATATATATAAGAACGATTTTTGTTTGGCCCCCCCCGAAAAAAAATTCTGAATACGGCCAACTGTATAGTATATATTATATATATATATATTATATATATATATATATATATATATTATATATATTATATATAGTATATATATATTATAATATATATATATATTTATTTATTATTATATATATATATATATATATATTACATAATAGCACTTTCACATGGCTTAAATTTAGAGAAAAGCGGCTTAAGTGAAAACTGATATATTAGTTAATTTTAATAAACAATTTAAGGCTTTCATGGATAAATTATTTTTTAGGGGGCTCGAGCCCCTACATAAATGAAAAAAACATCACTCCCTCTCACCCTTTTCCTATTCTAAAAAACGAATTAACAACCTTAACTCTAGATACATAACTTCTTCCCATCTTTAACTCTAAAACATTACAAGCAAAACACAGGTTTAAGCATGGGCCTGCCAACTCTCATCAACTACACTTGCTAATATTTTTATGGAACTTTTCGAACTATATTGCATATTCCCTCTTCCCACCCTCAATAACATCATTTGGTATAGGTATGTCGATGACATCTTCACTGCAATCCCACGTAATAGCAACCCCCAAGACATCTTAAAATAGTATAACAAGCCGTTAATAGCCCAGCCATAAAATGTAAAATAGAATCTCTCTGAACAAGCACCCTTCCTTTCTAGATACTCTTATCGTCAATGGCACACACAAGCTCAAATTTACAGTACATCAATATACAGAAACCTCCAATTCAAAACCCCAACTACACACACTGGTTCTCTTCACACACACGTACAACACAAAAATAGGTATCCTTTCCTCTTTATTTCTCCGCGCACTTCGTATTTACTCTGCACTCTTCTAAAAAAGTGAAATTAACGTATTGTTTCCAACTAACAAAAAACTTTCCTACCGCACATTATATCGATCATAAAGCACTCAACAAAAGAAAAAAGAAAATATTACCACCCAGAAACAAAGAATGACACATCTCAAAAATCTTACCTCCCCTTTCCCCAAACACACTCTATAAACATAAAAAACATTTTACCAAATAACATTACCATTACATCATCTGATACCCTTCCATTAAAAAAGATCTTCCTACCAGACAGAAACATTACAAAAAATAACACTCAATGAATTTATACAGTTCCGTGCAACAACTGCGATCTAATCTACGTCGGTGAAACTCACGATTTTGATAGAAGAGCATATCAACATCGTTATGATTTAAGAATAGACAACAGAAATTCAGCCCTCACTGATCATAGAACAACCTCCAACCATTGCATTAACATAGGAAGGATGACACCATTGATATATATATATATATAAATGATCAACAAAAAAGAAGAATATTATTACTCATAGAACAACCTCCAACCATAGCATTAACATAGGAAGGATGACACCATTAATATATATAAATGATCAACAAAAAAGAAGAATAGTAGTCATACTGTATAAAAAACAAAGAATTTTAATAAACAGGAAGGCGAAATAAAAATAGATTTTCTCCAAAATTCATTGATGAGTTCGACGCAATACTACAAAAAATTGGACAAAAAAATAACCAACCAAAATCAATTCATGAATGGCTAACATAGAAGAAACTTTAGATTCAGTAAAGATTACACTTGAAGAAGGTTCCTTTAAAAAAATTGGGAACGAAAGCTAGTGTTATAATAACCATGTTTTTATTTTGTTTTAATATGTGGAAACATCCAATAAAACTAAAAAAATAAATCTTGTGTTTGATATACTTAAGGGCTAATTGAATATATAGATATATCTAATAGCGATCACAGCTAAATTTACTAACATGTCATATATATATATATATATATATATATATATATATATATATATATTATACATAATATATATATATATATATATATATATATATATATATATATATATATATATATATATATGACTTTTAGTTTTACGACTCCGTCAGTTTGATTTTTTTTTTTTTTTTTTTTAAATAATATTTCTATAATTGATACTATTAAATCAAATTAATTTAGTTGTCGATAGTAGTTAAAAAATATTTGGACGCTCTTAACGTTTAACGACTCCGTCAGTTTTTAATTTTTTTTTTTTTTAACTAAGGAATACCCAAAGGTAACCCGCAAAGGAATGCAGGAGTCGGGGTCTCTCGGCCTTCCGGGGAAGGACAGGGTAGGACTCTTCCCCCCCCCCCCTCGGGGAGGGTCTCCGAACCCCCGCTCTTTGATATTTGGGTGTCGCAGGTTCCTCCGCCCCTCCCCTACTGGGTATTGGAAAACGTCCCCCCCTCTGTCCCCCGTCGGCTCGAGCCCCTAATTTTATTTTTTTTATTAAGCTTTATATGCTGAATTCAAATATGTATATG
>JABUQX010102874.1:0-22500 GCA_015478945.1 Trachelipus rathkii | reverse complement strand
AGTCTCTCGCTCACCATGATTATCGCTTGGTGAATTCAACTGACCTCAATGCTCATGGTGATTCTGTATATCGGACAAGAAACTTTACTCATTTCCTTGCGTTAAAGTTGGTCCACTTCGAGAGGCTGAGCCAATGTCCACCAGTTAGCACCAACAGTAAGTTAACGTGTATTGAGTTCAGAACTACTAGTTATTTGAGTAACAAATCAACTCAGATGCTATAGCTTATCCATACACATAAGGTCAAGATTGTGCTCTCACTACTGTGTTGATTTAATATTGTCCAACTATATCGTGCAGTAATGAATTCATTCGCATAGTATAGACTTATCGCAAGATTCTATTTGAAATTACATTATGCATCCTTATCACTATCCTAAATGAGGTGAGTCATATTATAGTATTCATCTGCAAACTTGATGAATATCACTATCATGCATTTATATACTACTGTGTCTCACTATAATATCATTTATTTATATAATGTAGGTAATCTAATAGTGGGCTCCCAGGCACTGAACCCTGTGGGATACCACTCATCACTATTCATGATAATGATATTATTACCCATTTATATATAGTTATAATAAACATCATATTTATTTCTATTATGCAATCACCACTCTTTAATTATACCATACATATATATGTACTCACTCCTACCTATATACCATCATATTACAATAACTTTTTATCAGCCTTAATGTGGTGATTAACTCTATCAAAAGCTATTACTAATAGTCTAAATATACATATCAACTGGATTCTCCTATATCGCGTCTCTGATGCAGTCAGTTAAATATTCTATTAATTCTTAAAAAGTTGTCTGACATACTCTATACTCCTTTGAAAACTGTAGCTGGGAGTATATGGAGTCACATACCTATGTTATCTTCTAAAATATTTTCTCTATTATGTATACTTCATTACTTTTCCAGAACCTTTACAATCAGAGATGTTAAGCTAAACTGGCCTATATTTCCCAAATCTTCCTTTACTATACACTTTTACTTATAAATAGGACACTAATATAGCATTCCAGTCATCTAGGTACTCACCAAATTGTATCAGATCGCTTAAAAATCAAACTCAGTGCACTTTAGTGTCTCTCATGCTTAGGTTATATACTCCTTCTTTCAAATTCTACCATATTCATACCTAATCGTAGGTACTGCTAGCTGTACTTGGGTCAAAATGATCTAATAAACGTTTTATTTCTTTTACATCAAATTCAAAATTTGTAAAGTCTATTTGTTACATGCATACAAGAACTATTAGTACTCCTAACATAATATAGATCTATCGCTGTTCTTCACAGAATAAAGCACTGATCAGCACAAATTAATAAGTCATTTGACAATTGTTGAATCCAATTTCCTCTGAACTCTCACAAATTTTCACAATTTTAATGAGACCAATATGTCTATCTTATTTATAATTTATAATAAGCTAAATAATAATTCATTCAGATTCTTTAATATACATCACTTGCCTCATATATATATATATATATATATATATATATACTAAATTATATTTCTATGCCCTCTCTTTGCCTTTCTTATTGACTGGTTAGTTCATTTCTATTTTTCCTATAATATTATTGTAATCATCTTACCTACTTATATACTACTCATTGTATAATATTTTAAAATATATCGCTTTATTATTTTCTCTCTTATTATCTCTCTATTCTCTACAAACAGGTTTTCTACTTGCACCTAATGGGTTTTATACTCTATTTAATATCTGCCTCACTCCTCTCTCACACTGTGAGATATATATAAACAAAAGTCTGATATAAAATGTTCCCACATGATAAAAACAGTTTTGTCTCTTTAACTCATCTCACTGTCTGCATACGTCGTTTGTAGTGACTCAATTTAAGTGTCTCAGAATTTCTTAGAGGTAAATAATCGCACATTTCGGAGAGACTCAGCTCTATTCTCAGATTATTATACTTGCAATTTATATACGACCAGAATTATTACAACTCTCCATACATAAAACTCTCTAATCAAATATATGATAGATACAAAAGATCATCTTCTTATCAATAACTACTAGACTCTTTTCAGAAATATAAAAAATTCTACTCTGTATAGTAATAATTAATTTAGAGAGAGATCCTCGACATGCTTTTTTGGTAGAGTCTCGTCACCATATGGAATTAATATATGAAATATCTAATTACATTATTGATATACAAATTCTCCATGAATGGCCACAGAAATCATACTATAGGTCTCTCAATGCTACACAGCGTCAAATGTGAACTGCCTGGTAGCAAATATAAAACTCACACCTATATCATCTGAGCAACTATCTTTATATCTCTCATAACATATTTAGAGCATATTGCTATACCACCTACTATTCTCGTATCACAATTCACGCGTCTAATTCTAGCATCTGCTATGAGGTCCTATAAAATGCCCTATTATAGATATTGAAATTTTAATTCTGCTATACTCATATATACTACACTCAGACTGATCTCATATCTATGAATTCATATATAAAGTCTCGCAAGCTACATTAAATACTCAGTTATATTTTAAGAATTTATACAATATAAGCGCCACACCTCACTCATTACTCCTATAACCTTTAGCTTGTATAAATAAAGTGGAATATCCGTGCTATTTCTCGCAATATGTACTGAGATGTGTCGTTCCATGTAATTCTTCTGATATAACTCTGACCTCAGATTATACAAATTGTCACAATAAGTCTAAGATACGTGTTTAATAATATGGATAGATTAAACTATTTTAATAAGCATTCATCGTTTTTTCTCATTGCTTAAGGCTTTAATGTAGTTTATATGTTGGTAAAACATTTGTATTGAAATGAAATGAACAAGTGTAATTTATTTCTAACGTATAGTACATGATCTATCTCAACCATACGTGTAAAAATAAGTAGCCTTATTTAGATACACCACGCTCAATAATTTCTCATAAGTTACAATTGCTATTATATTCTCGCTCAGTTCTGAGCTACTCTGTGCATTAAACAGAATTACACTCTACTTGCACCCCAAATCAATTTACCTAGTTAATATGTACTAGTATTAAGTCTAACAGACTAGGTACTGAAAGCCCAACACCTTTTTACTAACCTCAGCTCAACCATCCAATCTGCTGCTCTAGAATAATAGATCTCATAAATTAACTTGCTCGAGAAATTGCTCCTCACTCATTACGATAAAATCCATTTTATTTATCTGAAATAAATCACTAATATTCGGTACGCTTCATTTACCTTGACTATACTACCTCTCATTCCCTTCAACCGGACTCCATGGCCAACCCTAATCCTAGATTTAACTCAATAAGACCATGATTCGATAAAAAAAGTCCAGTTCTGTGGAGTAATATACATATCATTTATATCATACATTTACCATAACTCCAGAGAATTTCAGTCAATAAAACTTACACCCTTCTTACTACTCTCATTTCATGAATCCATGATAAAAGTGCCTCTCGCTCAGTGACAGAAGTCCAGGAATTTGGTTCCGAACCTCTGGTCATGCTCTATGTTAGCTATCATTCCCTAGATGATCAAGTCCCGTCCATCTACAATCTAGTCCTAGTGGTATCTTAATAGCTTCCTCATAATCTAATAAACTCGGATATATCGATCTTTGTATCCCCACATGCACAATCCTTTGAAATCTCATATTTGTATAATATTAATGCAGTCGTCATACCATTCTCCTCTCTATCCGATAATCAGTCTGTCTAGACCTCCATAACTTAGTAGTGAGTTAACTATACTTGCGTATGCTCTTATAATTATACATATATATAAATTCACATCTCTACTCTTAACGGTCTCAATCTAAATCCATGTAAAAATCTCCTAGTCCTATAAGTAAGAGTCTTTGTCAGATCAGATCATACAATACACCGTTTATGTAAAAGCTCTCATTACAATTGGTCCTCTCTATCACACTATTCGCGATCGGGAGTGAACGATGTCGATAACCCTCTTAGTCTCCACCTGCTACCTGATCTCTCAAGAGACATACATCCTGATTATCTTCTCACTTGCTGTCTCAAATGTTGAATCTCTTCCTGCGAGATCTCTAGCCTCGACGATACATCACTTTTCCTCTCTCGTATTCTGAACTACTTGACTCCGTGAATCTTCACAAATCGTTTAACAAAAACCTCATCTTTCCATGTGTTATGTCATAGTGCGATACACTTGATTCCTATTCTCCTTCCTCCTATTTATATACCTCCAGATTTCCGCTTCACTCGCGCGTGCGATCAGTCTATACTAATTTTTTATTCGCTTATTCATCTCTCCTCCTTATGCTAGTGATAGACCACTGGTCAAGTTCCTCAGAATTCTAATATATCATATATACTTTCAATATATACTATATCATTCTACACCTTGTGTGTGGAATCTCTACACATTGCAATACTCTATCACATATTAACAACTATTGTGTCTCGTTGATTCTCGATTCTATAAGTGAAAGTATTATTGATAATCCGACTACTGTCAATAGCCTGACTCGAGTGTGATAGCGTGAATACACCTCTCAAGTGTGTACCCACTCAAAATATACTTACATCTCATATATAGCACTCTCTCTCTCTCTCTCTCTCTCGTGCACTCCCAGGATGAGTCTTACGCCTCATATAATACGTGTATCCTTCTTGAGTGGTGTACGTCTATAGAGTTGCAAACTATCACTCTTGTGTCTCATAGTTTAGTCGTTTCTTATATATAATTATCGGGTCTACTCTATTCAAGATATGTGAGCATTACGTGATACCTCATCTGATTATAGCTGGTCTCGTATCTAATATGTATTCCATAATATGTAAGTTTGAGTATCTTTTACTATTATTAGTAATTTGCCTTGTACTCTGTAATAAATGCGTTAAATTTTATAGTATAGTACCACTTATTTAAGTATACTATATTATATATGCGATTTCAAATATGTGTAAGAGCTACCACTAATTACTGTCTAATTATAGATACGTTTTTACAATTAATGAGGTCACTTAATATTCATCATACACTCGTATATTGTGTTTTCTTGGTCCTTCATCAACCTCTCACACTCCACTCAGTATTCAATTATTCACGTATAGTATTATTATACATAATCTTATATTAATTGCGGTTAACGCTAAGGTAGTGACTAAATGAACTATCTATGCATTTAAATATATTATATTATTTATTAGTGAGATATCAATTGTGTCATACTTATCTAGCTACCATCACCCAAGATAAGTTTATATCAGGTCTCATTCTTGAGGTATGCTATAGTCATAACTATATCTATACTCTACTCACCTGATATATATATGAAGTAGAGGCACAATACTATTATGTATCATTACTGCAAAACTATATAAGAAATACCTATTGAGTTCATTTGATAAGTTCGCCTGGTGAGTCTAAATATTATATATATATATATTATGAGGATAACCTAATAGTGGCCCCGACATCTCTATAATAACTACTGTTGGTGAGACACTAACTCTTCACTATTTCCTCATCAATTTGATGATTACTATTTTCCATTTATTGTAAACTCAACTATATATTGTATTATTCTATAATTATTACGCCAACTACTCTTTTTAAATATCCAACCATATGTTAAACCACTATACTACATATTAATATATACTAATAACATTATATTAGCTATAACTCTTATTTATTCACATATTCATGACTATTATATAGTATAGGTAGAACCTATTAGTTATCAAAAGCTATTTACTAATAAGTTATATATTATATACAATATCAAACTGGATCTCCTCGGTCTCTCACTCAGATTTACGTTCAGTAATTGATATTCCTAATTAAATTCTAAAAGGTTTGTCTAGACATGACCTACCTTTTCTGTTAAACAGTCTGTAGTAGTGAGTTATATACATAATATCATATTGTTATCTTTATATCTATATAAATATTATCTCTATATATACCTATATATTCACACAAGTAACTTTTTCCATGATAAATCACTTATTCAACCAGAGATGTTAAGCTAATACTGTAGTACCTATATAATATTTTCCTCACTAAATCTATTACTTACTACCTTTTACTTTAATATAATAATATAGGCGGCAACATATGCCTATTTTCCAGTCATTTTCTAGGTAACCTCACCAAATAGCTATAAGATCGTGACTTAAAAAATATCCAAATAACCCAACGTGCACTTTTTAGCATGCTATATATGATATAAGGTACTAATATACCTACTCTTCCCAGAATATTCTATCACTTAAATATTTATAAAATACTGATGACCATAGTCCTAGTATGCCTACTTGTGAAAAAATGCTCACAAAGTAATTGTAATATAAATATTATCCCGAACTCTCTCTTCACTAATCTTCTCTCTCAGTCCTCACATATATCTCCTCAAAAAATTAAATGCTTAGAGAACAAACACACTCAATATATAGTAAAAATAACAATGCAGTGGAAAACAAAATATATAAAATCATAAACAAACTCTAAGTATAATGAATTAATAACTATTTAAGTCCAATCTAACTCTCTCACTAGATTAAGGAATTATCAGAGGGATAAACATTAGCAAAGTGGTAGTGACTTCTGATATGTTCACATTTTATCTCAATTCATCAAATCTCAAATTGAACTCCAATTCTCCATAAAATCTTCGCGTCTATATCCTATGCTTATCTAAGACACCGTATATACAAAATTATTCCATATAATAGAAGGAGCTGTAATTATCACTATTCTTTCCTTGCCTCTCCCTTGTTTATGAGTCGGATTGTAAGTTAGATTTCGAGCTCACTCTCGCGCTTTGTGCTTTATGCTATTCTCCTCTAAACTTAAGTATTCTGCTTCGGGTTCTCAAGCTCAATTCTCAACTCTATTTAATAACTACTTAGAAAGTTTTATCTATTTATATTCTATTCTACTATTTATTCATATCATCTTATTATTATTAATTTTATTTAATTAATTGATTAATTATTTATCTTAATCCTGCATATTTAATTATTTCATTAATAATATTTTATATTATTCATTATTTCATCTCATGCTATTTATTATCCCACCAATATAATATACATAGTATGTTTATTTCTTTATCTATAGTCTAACTCTCATATAATATTGTTTATTATTTACTTATTATTATATAAAAAATTTTTTTTATTATTATTATTATTCTGAAATTTCTTCTGTTAAAATTTAGTGTCTTATATATTTATTTCTCTATAATCATTAATTTGATTATTATTATTATTAATAATTAATACTATTATGTATTTATTTTGAGATATCCTTTATATAATCCTTATTTATTATTTCCATCAATAGTGTTATTTATTATTCTATTATGACGTATTTGTATCCTCACACTGAAATATATGGAGTGTATTAATAATAATTCAATCTCATCTAATATTTGAAATCCTAGTATTTATTTATCTCTTATATTTTAAACCTGCCAAATTATTGATTATTATTATTTATTATTATTATTATTATTATTATTTTAGTTACGCTTCAAATGATAATTTTACTATTATTTACTAGTTATTTATCTATATACTTATCTTAATATAAATCATGGTTCTTATTTCAGAAGAGGTAATGTATTGAGAGAACTGACTTCTTGAATAAAAAAGAAGTTTAAGCTTTAATATTGTACCAAATTTGTCGCCCTGTAACTTCAGGCACGATTCACTTGGTAGCTCTACCATATTTATAAATTCATGATATTAATCTATCCAATAATGACTACTTCCTCTACATGACTTAATTTAACAAATTCAATCACACAATCATTAATCTTTCAATAAAAAATCTCAAATAGTCTACAGGTTTATGCATACATATTTGCTAACTTTCAATGAAAAATCTCAAGTAAATCTACAGGTTTATGCATACATAATTGTTAACTTTAAGTAGCATAGCTCAAATAACTCTAAGAGTCTGGGAGTACGTAGGGTGTGATCTACAAAGATAATCACTGCGTCACGAGTTCATAATAACTCTCAGATTTTATGTGCAATTTAGTGATCTTCATAGTAATAAGATGCTTCATTGGCCTAATTGTTTCAAATGAGAAAGAATCCCAAATAGTTCATATGCCGATGCGGAGAGATAATGATAGAAATATATATAGAACACTTGTATATGAGCACTTTTCTAATAGCTCATATTTAACCTAGTCAAATGTGCGAGAGTGTAATGCGAGGAGGGGGGATTTGTGCTTCGCTGTCTTGTCTTAGTGTTTAACTTCTTATTCCACACAATTCTTTACTCGATAGTGTCTTCTTAATACCTGTGCCTCCTGTGCGCCTGGCCCAAGCATAGATTCGGCGCTATCTTTAAGAGAGTGTCTATTAATGAATGTCTCCCACACTAATGTAGTGTAAATGTATATTATGTCATTCTCACTACTTCTTATATACAGTATAATACTTCGCCCAAGATCATTACACAACTATAATTTATATGCTGGTATCTCAGAACATATTTGATCTCGAGGTTCCCAAACAATGATGAGTAACTTCAAATCGGTACTAAAATATAGAGGACCACTCGTCTCGTTATTGTAGCTCTTACTAATCTCTTATGGGACTCTCTTTTTTTCTGTAATATTTACTAATCGTTCACCTTTATATGTATAAATATATGGTTCTCACTCTTTGCTGGTCACCAGTACGTTCGTGTGGATAAGTTTATTCGATTTACCCGATTGAGTGATTAAAGTAAAAAGTTATGCATTGCTTAATCATGCGCGAAGGATGAAATTGTTTATAGAAGTTAACGATGTTGTTTAAGTTCTTGTATAATTAACGCGAATTTTTACTATATATCTGTTCATGAGATGTTAATAAATGCCATATAGATACAATTATTAAGTGGTGGAGGTTCCATTCGTTAATCTGTTTTCGAGTCTGGAGAAGATTCCATGCTTAAGTGATGTTATTACACGCTCTGTTGTGGATGAGATTTAAATCGAGATATATTGGATAGTTATATCTGGGGTTATACTTTCAGGAGGATTATATTTAGAATCGTAATGTGATGCATAAACCTATATATCTGGGCTGTTATGCAGATATACCATTCCTCGGCATCTTCGTGCTCGCTTCTACCATTATTAATTATTTATTATTATTATTATTTATTATTTTAATCTATTATTGGATAAATTATTAATTATGTGTATATAAATTTATTGGTTATAATTATATTGCTATTATAGGACCTTACAATATTTTATCTTGAGTATAATATATAATGATTCTAGTCTCATCCTTAATTATTCATTATTAAACTTATTCATCTATTTATCACTTTAGTTATATATTTATGTCATTATAATTAATATAATAATATAATATATTATAAATTTATAATATATTATAAATATTAATATATTATATTTATATTAAATATTATATAATTATTATTATATAATATTATAAAATAGTTTAATAAATAATATTTTTATTTTATGTATTATTATTATACATTATATAATATATAATATAATATTAATAACTTAATAAGATAATATATTGATTTATTGAGACCTCAGTAATTATTCATAAATGAATAATATGTGAGGATAAAGTCCTGTGCCCTATATATATACCTTATTACCCATTATGGTATATATATTTGAGGTTAATATGAGGGTAGAATAGGGGTAGAGTAATAATACTTAATACTACCTCTCCTCATACATTATATATAGTATAATATATATATATATTAATAATATATATTAATTATAATATAAATATATATATATAATAATTATAATATATATAATATTTAATTTATTTTAATTCCTATTAATATATAAATATATATATTAATTAAATATTATATTATAATATTAACATATTTAATATTTATATTAAATTATAATATATATATATATATATTATATAATATATTTATTATATATATAATATATAATTATAAATATATATTATATATATATAATATATTTTATTTATTATTTAATAATATATATATAATATTAATATATATATATATAATTATATATATATATTTATAATTATATATTAAATAAAAAATTAATAATATAAGTAATTTAAATATTTAATTCTAATTCACTAAATATTCATCATTTATATAATAATATATATATGTATATATAATTAATAAATATATATAAATATGAATATAATTTATATTATATATAATATATATATTAAATAAATATAATATATATATATATATATATATAATATATATATATAATTATATAATTTATATATTAATTTTATTATAGTATTATATATTATATTATATAAATATATATAATATATTATATATATAATATAATATTATTTATATATAATATATATAGATTTATATATATATTTATATAATATAATTAAATATTATAATATATATATAGTATATATTTAACCTATTATTAATTATATATTTATTATATATTACTTATTATATTAATGGTGTTTAACTACCTCAATGAAGTTATAGTATTAACTAAGTACTGTATGTATAGTATATATTATAATATACTCTATACCTTAGGGGTTAATGATGGCGTAATATCCTCTTCGTATATTCGGTGATAGTTTTAAGTTATTGAAATAAATGTGTTAAATTGATAATTTAGTCTATATGTAATTAAATTAATTTATTAATATAGGAGCTAAGTATTATATATTAGTGACTGTGATGACTCATCGTACGAGCAGATATATGGCAAAAAAATTCTCTTCGGGGTGTTGCGCAGTGACCGTTTAATATAACGCCGGTTCCATAATACTAGTTATGCCTCCGTCTAAGACTCCAAAGACATCTCTCAAATGATCTCGAGTTAAACCAGTTGTCAGCAATTAATGGCAAACGTTTTAATCAATCATTAGCTTTAAAGTCTCTCTGTTCGTCATAATAGTTAAATGAACTCATGAATTTAGGTAATATGTTTATGAGCGTAGTCTAAGCTCTTTTAACACGTATGAGGACCCGTTTTATGTAAGATGGTTTTAATCTCTGAGAGTAGCTATAGGACAATGCGAATTTTTCAAAGAGGTTTAGAATATCAACGACTATATATGATAATCATCAAGACGCCAAAATTGTATCAATAGTAATAAAACAAGACACAAATGAAGTTTCATACAGATTTGTTACATAGTATAAATCATGGCTATATTACGCGGTTTTATGTTTTACTAGGTATCATAGAAAAAGTGATAAAGTGCGCAACTCAAAAATTTAGATATCCAAGTGAAATCGTAGCCATCTGAAAACTCAAATAACTATTACTCTCATCATAATTATACATTGCATTTTATGTTCATAAGTATAGATTAAGAATTAATTTATATCCTGTAGAAAATTTATTTCATCTTATCCTAGCTGCTTGAGCCTATATACTCCTCCTACTCAACTCCCAATATTAGTTTGCCAAGAGTGCACTTCAGAGAAATAGACTTCAATTGTGACACATATATCTCAACGATATTCAATTTGTAATGGTTATGACCAGGATTGGAAGGTTTCGGCACTCTCTCCCTGCCGTACAACAGAATATTCTTCGCTCTACGCCCCGGTGCTAAACATTTGTGCTCAGATCTGCCCCACTTCCTGGATGACTGCTCCGAAGTTGTATATTGGAGACTATGCCAATGACCCAGGAAGATTCATGAGAGGTGTGTCGAGTGCAGTTCCCACAGAGATACTGCGACTCCGCTGTTTCTCAAATCGAACCGCAGTAAGAAGATCGTTAAACAGGATCGAGCTCCTGTCGATATGCTTAGTTCGCCTGTCATCTTCTCAACCGCTAACCTGAGGATCTATACTAAGCTCTCCTAGGTGTTGAGTAGAGTATGTTTGAATGAGTTCAGCAGGCTCCGTCATTCCATGATAAGTATCTCATGTGGCTGGGTCTTAATGTCTGACTACGAGTTCCTAAATTGATATTCGACAATGGAAAATAATGCACAAGTGGGACATAATCTCTAAGCCCAGAATTGATGATACAATCCTCTCGAGAGTGAGATTCGATTCCTTGAATAGAAAGATTTAGAAGGAAAATTATGGTCGTCACGTTCATAGATGATCTTGTCAATGAAATTACACTTGTATTGTACATGGTGTGATGCGACACTGACATCAATTGTTAGTATTTGTAGTTTAAATTATCTATTTCTAATCAGGTCCGATATTTGAATCTTATTTTAGGAAAATGAAATCATTATTTATCACCTACATATTATATCGTATATTGCTTTGGCATACTCTTGAGTCGGCTGCTTGAATCTATAAACTTTGTCTCTTGCCATATACTAATTACGCACATACGTATTATCGCGACTGACTCCTAAATCTTGTTAGTTGATAAGAGAGTGATCTTGAATATCTGTGTCCATCAGCGATATTTAGTGTGGATTCAGATCGTGAATACTGGTGAATGTTGAGACGGGGACACTTTGTGTTCGACTAGTATACGTAGTATCTGTGAGATGATGGGGTCCGAGGCTATATTTATATGTGAGCGATGCCGTGTAGATTGGTAAAGCGAGAGGTTTATATATCGAGTAGGTACCAGTATAAATGAATATTTATTTCATCGTATAATAAAGGGTCCCTAGGAAGTAGGTACATCCCTATAGAAGCAATAATGAGAGCTAGTCTCCTACTCTCATGTCACTGACCATTTATTGATAGTATCATCCACGAATGTCAAAACTCATGCAACATTGTTAATTAATGGACACTATAATTATAATGTGAATATATAACATTATGACGAATTAACCTCGAATCCCTACGAGTAAGTGTGCATATCGACTCGTCACTTTCCAGCGCAAGAGAACACTCAGAGAAGGCTGCCTGTGCAAATGAGGACGTTGGTGTAATCTAACTTGGCGACATAGGGTAAATAGCAGAACGTCCAACGTATCAGAAAATTGTCGATATGTTATCGGGACTCTCACGAACCCCCTCCTCCGTAAAACAAACTATTCCGCTTCGGCCCTTGGCCAGGCCCCTTATCCGCGCGACTGCCGGCACAGCCTCTCCATTTAAGTATAGAGTAGCCAAATCGACCTGTATCTCAAATTGTACTTCATGGTATACGTACCCTTGAGTCGGAGAGACTCGCACACGCTGTAAAGTGTATTGGATATAATCTCGACAATAGGCTCGAGAGTTCTTCTCTCTCGCTCACTGAGTCTCGATAACTTGCTCGGCTCCGTACTCGCTTTGCCTAAGTCTCTGAGAGTGTGCTATAATCTCTACTCTGAGTGGATCTCAAGTGTATGCGACTTCTTGCTCTATAGCAGCTCTTTGCGTATAGCTATACCCTGTTTTGTAGTTAATTATTATACATCCTTTACATAACATGTCTTATCGTCTTTTCGTTACTATATTCTGCTGATTTATTATTTTATTATTTATTATATGTTATATTCGTGGTCTATATTTATCTCAAACATAGCCTATCACTACTACTTCTGTACTACCAACACTACATCCTGTGAACTTTTTACAGTACATCTCAACTACCACTCTTATTACGCATATTCATAGTGTTTATATGATATTACCTACTGAGTGATAGATTAAGTCATTGTAGTTATGGTTATATTACCTATTTACCATAGTAGCCCCGTATATTTTAATTAGGATATACTATATATTATATACATATCTCCCAATGTAAATTTTAAAAGGGTATTAGCCATTATAATATTTATAAAATTATAATTACTATTTGTTAGCTGTACAAGAATATATTTTATATATAAAATAATAAAATATGTGAGGCTAATGAATTTAATTCGTTAAAACGTGTCCGAACACGGCAACTTGAGATTCATAGGTCTCGGATCTCTCTAAACATATTGTAGATAAATTTATCGTGCACCGTTGAAATCGCTCTACCGTGATAGCATAAGGAACGTCCTATGAGTTAGTGTTTCTAAGATGGGCTCTGAGAATTGAGAGATTTTTGTGTTTTTGTTCCTATGTTCTAGGCGTTAAGATGGAGAGTATCCAAGGTCAAGATACTAGGTTACGTAGTTATGTATAGGGTATAAGTACATGTCCGAGGGTCAAGGGAGAAATCGAGTCCCCAAATCAGTGATAATTAATTATAATTATGTTGGCACATTTTCGATCAATACACAAAAATATAGTTATAGAAATTACTCACATAATCCAATAATATTACTTTGCTTTTCTTTTCTCACCTTTTGCTCTCTTGTAGCGTGGCTCATCCGCGCGCTCGCTTTTATTACGACTTAATGGTACTTTGTGTCGAGTTGGATGGCGACGTTTTCTTCCACGAGTAGACGCACACCAAAGGACGTTCATATGTAGTTCTCATTTCGTCCATACCTCGAAATAATAATAGTCATAGAATAAGAACTTATCTCTTCTGCTGTTGAGCATTGTTTACATTTATTACAGCAACAGACTCTTACTATAGCACTTATAATGTGGTCATTAATTAGGAGCTTTTTAGAGAACATACCCCGTGTTACTGTTGTATTAACTATTCACCTAATAACAAATTAAGTCGTGTAGCCCGTAATATATAATATATATTATAAATATAATTTATATTATTAAATTATTATAGTATTATTTATTTATATATATTATATAATTATAAATATTAAATATATACTATTATTATATACTAACCTGAATAATATAAATATACTATATATAACATATTATATATTAATATAATTTATTATTATTATTCTATATATATATATATTATCAATATATATATCTTTATATACTATATATATACTATATAAAATATTTATATATATATGTTTATAAATAAAAAAAAATCTCATTAGAAAATCTATTAATGATCAGCATTGCTGAGCGTGAGGGCGGGCACAGACAATGGAGAGATGGTTATCAAGCGACCGAGAAAAATTATAGAAGGATTCTCTACCGTCCTCGTAAAGTTTCATTTGCCAAATGTGTGGTATAATATACCATATATTATCATCATTACTGGGGAAGTTAATAAATATACGGATTAAAGATATTAATAGATAATTCAGTAATTGACTCAGGAATATGTCTCTCTTCGAAACTTGAAACACTTAAAAAACTATTTATTTTAATCTCGATGTTTCATTAGTGATGCTCCACAAGTCAGGATCAAGATATCAGTACACAGAATATCGTGAAAAATACAGAAAATAAGCATACCTTGGTGGATGAAATATACCAGAAGAAGTGTGCATTGAATCGAATTAGGATAATATTATGAGAATGCCGTATCATATATGTATTTTGCATATAGGAATCTCACTCCTCATATGGAAGAAGTTCTTCTACTTATCTCATCATATTTTGCGCAAGTGTTCGATTCACACCTGAATCTATTACTCACACTCATGTATGTTAATTTTCTTACGGCTCGATAATTCAATTGAGAAGATTTTTTGTCATAATACATCGCATCAGATATAAGAATGACTAAATCTTTCAAGTAACTTTCTCAATAGACCTCTTTTATAATTTACTTCTTAGACATTTGGAGTTTAGTGTATTTCTGAGATCAAACTCGCCAATCAAGTAAAGTAAATTGGTGTAGTGTCTTTTATCCTTTTATTAATACGTTTTCAAAGTTTCTTCGAGCCCAACGACTCAATCTACTCTGTGATATCTTACGAAAATGTATTAAATTAATGTTAAATTTTCCAAAGAGTATAATTGCGCTGAGGACATATAATTGATATAAAAATAACTTACAAGACCGCGAAAGGAGAGTTTGGGTATTTCTCTGTTGGGTATACATATATGATCGTATTGTGGTGTATACGTCATCATACTAAATTAGATGCAATTTTGTTGTTCTGTCATAGTATAACTATGTGTTATATTTTGCATGAATAAATCATCTTAAATATAATATATTAAATATTATATAGTAGGTGATATATATACGGTATATTATTTTTTTATTTATTATCATTCATATCAATAAAATAATTGATTATCTTATTAACTAACACCTTAAATATTAATTCAAAATCTTACACCTGGCAATGTACCGCCCTGATCTGACCCCTAATATGAAACCTTAGCCTTAATTTAACGGAGAGCCAAAGTGTGCCACATAACATTTATTAATTAATTTTTATCTCAGCTTTGGAAGATAAAATGTAAAATACTTTTAATTTTTTTTTTATTAATTTTTAAGTGGTTTTATGCTACCCCTTAATATACCTACTGAGTATATATAGTATATAATATATAATTATATATATATATATATATATTTATATAAAGGTCCGAGGGGCTGATACGTATAGTGATAGTCTAAAAAACTCTAAACACTTGAAGAGAGTCATAAGTAAAGTAAGCCTTTATAGGCTTAGGGGTCGTGGTGCGTGTAAAATTGAAACAATCTGCAATAATCTGTAGAGTTTTATTTTAATTTTTTCATCTCTCCTCTGAAGTTGATATGAAGTACGTCAGAGAACGTCACGTCCTCGCTTCTCGCGCAGATAAAAACCTTGCTATATTCCTCTTACCAATCGCCGGTTTACTTCGTTATCAAAAGTAAATCATTTGACCGACTGCGTCTGCATATGTAGCAACATACCGCTGCCTAAGCAAGCTTCCTTCTCTGTTGGTAGAATCCAAGTGTGTGTCTGTGTCTAAGATCTCATTTAAACAGACAAAAGAAAATTAACTGTGCTTTGGTACCGTCGCTAGATTAGCCAGGTGCTTCCTCACGATTACCAGAGTGTCGCTCTCCAAGCCAACTAGCAGACGCAGAGAATATATGTCAAATAATAATGTTTTTTACTTATATTAATTAAATAGCTCTTATATCTTATTTCTCCCACCTTAGAATTAGTTTAACAATTATTATATTAAAATCTTCTTTTAGTTATAAGCTATGTTCTCTCATGTTTATTTATTATCGTAATTTTTTTAAAATATTATCGTGAGTTTTGCGTGTGGTACAGAAATTGATAAGTAACAATATTTAATCCAAAACATGAATATTTATTTCGTGTAGCTGTTATTTGTTTCTAGTTAACAATAATGTGCCTCTACCCTCACTGAATAACTCTTCCGTGAATGTACTGAGATAACTCAATTTTCTTAAGCTTTTAAATGTTAATTTTGAATAAATTTATAATAATGAACGTGTCTGACACCCAATATAATTTACATATGATATAAATGTATTGTTACCTAATGATAAAACTATAATAATGATTTATTGTAATATAATTAAAATAATATAAATATAATAAATTTACCGTTAAAATACCATTAGGTTATTTAAATATATTTATTAAATTACTCTAAATATACACATCCAGGATCTATGCTCTCTATACATAATAATTAGAGCAAGGTTAGAGGATCGCTGAATTTAGGGTCAAATTTGAGGGTGCAAAGTTTTCAGGTTCAAAAATTTCTGATTATCAAAATTGAATATAAATCTCTCTCAATTGAGCAGGTTTATTTGACTTTGTAAGGCCACTTGCTGATTTATGATATATATAATATATATATGAAATATATATTATATTAATATATAATATATATAATAGATTATTATATATATATTTATACTATATATATTATATATATTATATATAAATATATATATATAATAATATATATATATATATTATATTATATAAATATAATATTATATATATATATATAGATATATATATTATAATATATCAGTAGCGGCTCGGCACCGAAAACATCAGCACCACCTTGCAGACATGCAGGAAATGGTGATATATATATATATATATATACTTATATATAATATATATAATATATATATATTATATATTATTATAATATATATATATAATACTAAAATATATATATATATTATTTATTATTAGGTGATGGGGTATATAATAGGACATTCAGTATGAATGGATATATAATACGTACTAAAAAATATATATATTATAATATATATTTATTTATTATATATTTATTTAGTTTTATTATAATATATATATATATATATATATATAATATATATATATATATATATATCTATATTATATATATAATATTATATATATATATATATATATATATATATATATATATATATATATATATATTATTATATATATATATATTTATATATATATATATAGGCAAATTTTTACTTGCGACCTTTGTAGGACTTTCACAAGTATTAGATACTGATACAATAAAATGAGAGAAATGAACACACTAACCTCTTTTCTTTTTGCTGCAATTCCCTGTGCCTGTTTAAGAATGGTAAAAATTTTGTTTCGTTCCTCTGGGTTTCTTGTTTTTATCTTCCGTAGCACATATATGGGTTTCTATTTCATCCACCAGGTTATGAATGATTTGATTTAACTTATATAAAAGTTCTGTTCTATGGAAGTGTTTAAGTCTCAATTTGACAAGTCTTGCCTATTTCATCGTGTTCTTCGGAGGGATGTTCGTTTATCCACATAGGCAAGAAAAAACTTCTTTCGAACAGCATGCCGGTTGTTGCTGCGCATTGGTCGGCGCAATCAGACTAAAAGTCTGTAGATTCAGGAACCCCTTCTTGTGAATCATTCTCTACGATGGTTTTAAAATAGTTTGAATGTCCTTGTTCCGAAAGAGATTGGCATTTGTTTGGTCATAAATGTAATGTAAAAAATGACTGTCAAAAAAATATACCATATGACGGCCATTAAAAGAAATCTAAGTCTTCATCAAGAAAAAACTTTTTTGGAAGTTAGAGAACTTTGTGGAATTCCCTAACTGTAGGAATTTTAAGGCCGATAAATTTGAGAATCTTGCCCTCATCTGAATGATGATATCAATTATTTCATAAAGGTTTCTCTTATAATGGCTTGACAATACTGATTTCTCTCTCTTGTCTTCTCGCTTCTCTCTCTTCTCTTCGCTCTCTTCTCTTCTCTCTCTCTCTCTCTCTCTCTCTCTTCTAATATATATCATATATATACTAATATATATACTATATAGTGGGGGGATAGGTATAGTAGGTATATAGTATAGGTTATACTAATATAGTAGTATAGTATATATAGTAATTATATAGTATATACTACTAAATATAATATATATATAATATATTATATATATATAATATATTATATATAATACCCTCAGGGGAAATATTATATAAGCCCTTATATATATATATATATATATATAAGCTATATATATTATAATATATTAATAATATATATATATATATTTATATATATTAAACTATTTATATATTATAGATTACGGTGTTACCCATAATAAAATATATATTAGTATAGTAAATATATATAAAAGAATTATATATAAATAATAATAATATATATAAGATAAATATACTATATGTAGTAGTAGGTAGGAGGCCCCCTATATACTATACCAACTATACTATACCTACTCACCCCCCCCCTCATCCACCTATAACCCCCCCCCTATCCATACCTCACCCCCCCCCTTACTATATATAATAATATATATATTTATTATTATATTATTATTACTTTATAATATATTATTATATATATATATACCCTATACTTATTATTATTGATTATCGTTTTATATTATATTATATTAATTATTTTATATAGGGTGATAAGGTTATATATATATTATATAATATTAATATATATATAGTGATATATAATATATATAAAAATAGGTATAATATTTGTAGATAAAATATATTATAGATATATATATATATTATATTATATTATAAGTGATGAGATATATATATAATAATATAGGTAGAATATATATTATATATATAGCTATAGTAGGGTATAGCAGTATAGGGACCTCGTGTGGACCAGGATATTAATATATATATATATATAATATTATATATATTAATATAATATATAATATAATATATATATATATATATAAATTTATATATAAAGTGAGTGAGGTATAGTGAAAAATGGGGGATGACAGGAGAATGTATGTAAAGTCTTTGTCATACAAGTATTTTGCACTTAACAAAGCATTCATTCTTCGTTCCTGGCTGTCGGTACAGATAATATAAAGCTTGTCATACCTAGGATAAATTGGATTTTAGAAATAACTTAATTAAAAGTTCTGATTTCTATGGAAAGTAAGTCAAATTGACAGTCATGCCCCAATGACATTCATCGTGCTTCGGAGGAGCTTTTATACGATTTAGGGCAAGAAAAACTTCTTCAACAGATGCCGTTTATGTGGCTGAGAATGTGGCGAATTCAGAACTAAAAGTCTGTAAGATTCAGGAAACCCATCTTTTTGTAAATCATTCTCTACGATGGTTTTTAAAATAGTTGAAATGCCTTGTTGCGAAAAAGAACTTAGCATTTGTTTTGTCATTAAATTAATAGTAGAAATTATATGTCAAAAAATATACCATATGAGGCCAGTAAGAATCTAAGTCTCTTTCAGAAACTTTGTTTGGGCAAGTAGGAAACTTTGTGGAATTCCCTAAACTGTATGATTTTAAGGCCGACAATTTTGAGCAAATCGATTACCCTCATTCTTGGAATGATGATATCAATTATATCATAAAGGTTTCTTCTTATAATGGAGCTGACAATACTGATTTCTCTCTCTGTCTCTCTCTCTCTCTCTCTCTCTCTCTCTCTCTCTCTCTCCTCTCTCTCTCTCTCATCTCTACTCTCTCTCTCTCTCTCTCTCTCTCTCTCTCTCTCTCTCTCTCTCTCTCTCTTCATATATATATACTTATATATATATTATATAAATATATAATATATATATATATATTATATATATATATATATATATATATATAAATATATATAAGTTTTATATAATAATATATATATAGAGTAGAGTATATGATAGTTGTAAGGATAGGTAGTATATATAGTATAAGTAGGGTAGGTATAGGATAGATAGATAATATAAAATATTCATTATTATAGTATATTTATCTACCTTATATACTTATTTTTTTTTTATTTTTATAAAAATTATATTTTATAATTTTGTTTTCTATATATTATTATCATATTATATATATATATATATATATATATATATATATAATATATAATATAATTATATAAATATATATATATATATATATATATATATATATTAATAAGGTTATGTTTTATTTAATTTAAAAAAAAAAAATAGTTTTCTTTATTTTTTTTTTTTTCATATATTTATTGCAAACTGGCAACATCTATTTATGAGTAGTGTTGCCAATTTTGGGAGGAGTTATTTTATGACGTTTTCGAAAGGAGGCCTTGTGAAAAAATCCTCAAAATAGACAAATTAAGAATAAGGTTTTTACGTTGCCATGACAACCAGTGTTTTAAAAGCAATTATTAATTACGCTTCTTTTACGGAGGCCACAAATCGAAAATTCCTCCAGGTCAATGTATACCTTTATGAAAAATGATGTTTCAGAAGAAAATATGTGATTTTAATGTTAAATTAGCGTCCTTGTATAACATTTTAAACAATTATTTTAATAGTAATAAATAGTATTTTTGAATTATTTTCTGTACATTAAAGGTGGTATAATTAGCTTTGATATATTCATTCGTTGGCGTGAATATTCTAATAAAACGCGCCTGATCTATAAAAGCCGCCAGCTCAATTCATTATATATTGTGTACGATTCGTTGTATATATTTATATATATTATTATATATATATTATATATAAGTTAACGCATAGCGATTATCTCTTTTCTATCAGATATTTATATAATTATTATATTATATATATTATTTTTATTTTTATAATTATTATATACTCACTTCGTTGTATATATATATATATTATTATATATATAGGGTATAGGTGAGGTAAGGGGTATAGGGTATGAGTGAGGTAGGGGGTATACCCCTATATATACTATAATAGGATATAGTAGTATAATATAGTGAGGTAGTAGTATAGTAGTATTAGTAGTGATAGATTATACTATATAAGTAGTATAAGTATAATGTATAGAGTATAGTGATATATGAGGTATATATATTAGTAGGATAATATAGTACTTTATTTTATATTATAATATATTATTTATTATAATTTATTATTATAATAAAATATATTAATATAATATATATATATATATATACTATATATATATATATAATTAGATATATATAATAGATGTAGGACCCTTGGCAGATGTAATATATTATTTCATTAAAAAATTAAATCTGCTTTCTTATTATTATCCTTTTGCAGTTATTTGCGTATAAACGAGAGAGATTGAATTTATAAAAACACATAAAAGGAATTAAAACGGAGAAATGGCTTCATAAAAGTTATTAGGTTATAAAAACACTTAGAGAAATTAAAAACGGAGAATGGCTTAATTAAAAAGTTAAACATAGGACACTAATCGATGGAGAACATTATTTAAGGTTATTGTGGTACGTTTTTTTAATATAAACGAAAGAGATT
>JABUQX010102873.1:22500-33748 GCA_015478945.1 Trachelipus rathkii | reverse complement strand
TTCATTTAGTATTCTCAACCAAAACCAAAGAAGAAACACCGTTTCTTCCAGGCATTCAAAATTTTTCTGTTTTAAATAAAAGATGATTTTAAATAATTAATAATAATAATAATAATAATAATAATAATAATAATAATAATAATAATAATAATAATAATAATAATAATAATAATAATAATAATAATAATAATAATAATAATTTCTTTCTTTATCCCCTTTCCAAGGATACATTAAGGAGTAGATTAAGGGTAGAAGTTGCCATAACATGCACCGCGAAACATACCTAAGCCAAGTCCAAAAGTAAGTAAACAAGTAACCCCCTCATACCAGTAAGAACGAGCCATCGTAACCTAAAATCCACACTAGAGCTTCAAAACACAGCGACAGACCCTCACTGTGGTATCTCGTTAATGTAGAGGTTCATCCCCTAGGCCAGTCCCAAAATCATGCCCCAGGCCAATTACCACTTTTATGCATCATTCTTCTCGATTATGCTAAAATCATATTCCTTTCTATCAGACACTTTTCTTACTGACTCAATCAATTTTTTCTAAAATAGTCACCAGTCGGACGATTCCCAACACATTCACCTCTAAATATCTGCTTAACCAACCGACTATCATCCATGCTTTCCATTTGACCAAACCTTCTTAATACACACTCATTTATGCTCTCATTCCCCCCCACCCCACTGAAATAAACTTATTCCCCTATAGTTTCTAGATCCCCTTATCACCCTTACCCTTATAAAAGGCTACTATCACTGCTCTCCTCCAATTCTTCGCAACTACACCCTCCACAAACTCTTCTTTACACAACTTCCATATCCAGTCAATCACAACCTCACTTCCATTAATGATATTTCACCAGTAATCCCATCTATACATGCTGATTTATCATTCATCAACTTCTCACTTTACCTCCTCCCCAAAACATCTACTTCTTGCACCATCAAACCCACTCACATCACTATCACCTCTTCAACACTGCCAATGTTATGCAGATTTTCGAAGTGTTCCCTCCACACTCTCCTCAAGTCCATCTCATCATTCACGAAAGTATCATCTCTATTCATTATTCTATGAAGAATCTCCTTGTTCTCTTTCATAACCTTACGCACTTCCTCCCAGAACAGCTTCCTATTCCCTTTTAAGTCTCCATTCATCATCCTTCCAAACTCTTCATTTATCCCCTTTTTCTTCTCTTACGTGTGCAACTTTAAGCCTTACTCTTTACCTTCCTATATATTTAAATGCACCTTTCTTTCAAAAACTCATCTTTTTTTTTTTTGGACTGGCTTTTGGCGAGTTCTCTGACATTTCAACACAAGCCAAACACACTTCTACCTCCTTTATTGACTCAATGCACTTTTTTTTCGGTCTCCCAACAGGTCGATTCCCAGCACACTCACCACTATACATCCGCTTAACCAACCGACATCATCCGTCCTTTCCACCTGACCAAACCATCTCAATTGTACTTTCATTTATTCTCCTCATTTACTCCTTTCTTCACACCACACAACTCCTTAATGCGTTCATGATTCCTCATTTTATCAATTTCTTCTCACACCTTAAACTCGCCCATAAGGTTGTCTATCTGAACACATTGTCCTTTTTAGATATATACCTCTTATTCCAGACCAAAGTTTCACTACTATACATTAACACAGGTAACAACATACCCTCATGTAAGACCCTAGCGCACTCAAGACTTAGTCCTTTTACATCCACCAATGATTTAATTGCTCCAGCCACCTTCCTACTATTCACAACCTTTCTACTACACTGCATCATCCGTTCCCTTTCGTCCAACATACACCCTAAATATTTAAACTCAGACACTTGTTCCAGCTGCTCACCATCTAACATTCACCATTTAAATCATTCCATTCACCATCACCATTTAAATTTAATAAATAGTATAATTTATAAAATCGCAGTTTACACAAAAAGGGTAAACACATTCTAAATTACAATTTTCCTGATTTCAATCTTAAACAAAAAAAAAGTAACATCAGGATTAAGTATATTTATATTTAAATATAAACTTAGTATATATAAATAAAAATATGTATAAATAGACATCTTTCTAGTGAGAGATTTTGAAATCAATTGTTAAACATTGTATTGCTGATAATTAAGAAAATTAGGTAAAATTATTAATAGTAAGAACTTTCAAATGAAAAACCATTGAAAAATTTGAATATTAGTATAAGCTTAACTTGATGAAAATTAATTATATCATTAGTTGTACCATACATAATTAAAACATTGGATAAAATAAACATAAATCATTACCATCTTTCTCTCACCCCCATTAAACTAGTTTTTTTTCTTTTTTTTGAAAATATTGTGTATGTTTTTTTTTTTTAAATCATTACTGAAGAAGGTATAGATTTATTTAGAGTATCATCTTAGCAGGCAGATTAATCTGATGGGTCTTCTTTCTTGGACCCACTTCCCCTTACAACGATTCCGGTTCCACTCAAAACAAAAAAAAATTTTGACCCTGTGGTTCAGTAGCTTTGGAATATAGTTTACAAAGCTAGGATCCCTATCAAAAAGGTTTATTTATTTAAAGAGAGCAACTACTAGTTTTAAAAAACTATTATGAAAAATGAAATTAAAAAACCAACATTAATATAGAACAAAAAATTACCTCTATTCCTCAATCACTCAACTTGTAGAAGCACCAAAGGGAATTTCGACATGACAAGTTCGGAGAAGAATTTCTCTTCATTCGATTTCAGATTGGCATCTGAAACCTTTTCATTTATGTTCGCTAACAATGAAGAAACGTTCCTCAGGTTCAAAAATTTCTGTATAAAAGATTTTCTTAATAATAATTATAAGGCAGAATTTGAAAATTAATTATCAGCAATTAATAAGTAATACTAAATTAATAATAATAAATTAATAATAAATAATAATAATAATAATAATAATAATTATAATAATAATAATAATAATAATAATAATAATATTCTTCATTTATCCTCTCCACAGATTTGGGGCGGAATGGAAAACAGCGCTGGAAACAGTAGTTAATTAGAAGAACCTGACCTAAGTCAAAAAGAAACCACCACCCACTCATAACCTTAAATACGAGCCCATCACAGCCAAAAATCCACCCTAGAGCTTCAAAACACAGGGACAGACCCCCACTGTGCTATCTCCTCAATGTCGAGGTTCATCCTTTAGGTTAGGCCCAAAACCATGCCTCCTCCCCCCCCCCCCCCACAAAACCACGCCAATTACTCCTATTAAGCACCATTCTTCTCATCAATCATATCCTCTCTGACTGAGACATGTAAAGTCTCATTCCTAACTGATACATGAAACACATCTGTAGTCTTTCTGTTATCACTCATTTGTCACGCAATTGATGGAAACTTCAAGAGGCAGCACTTTGTATTATCTGCAGAACTTTTTTTCAGAGTGCCATACCGGCCAATATCTTGGGGCAGTGTTTACTGCAATGCTGGATAAATGGAAGACTTTACAAGATCAAGTGCACTGTGTAGCGAGAGATGCTAGCGCTAAAATGAAAAAACACCTTTTTTTCTGAAGTGAAAAATGTGGGCTGTTTTGCACATCAGATTCAACTTATGGTTAAGAATGTCCTAATTGCTCAAAAATGTGTGTTAGATTTATTAGTCAAGTCTAAGTCGATTGCTACTCATTTTAATCATAAACCTCAAGGACAGAATGATTTGAAAAAAATACAATCAAGATTAAATGTACTTCAATTTTCTGTTGTGCAAGATATTCAAACACGATGGAACAGTAGCCTTCACATATTTGAAAGAATGAATGAAATTAATAAAGTTATCTGTCTCTGTTTTAAACAACACAAAAGTGAAACCCCTCACGACTGATGACATTGAGCTTCTGAATAATTGTATTGTTCGACTTAAGCTCTTATGAAATAACCAAGATTATTAGATCTGCAGATTCTTGTTTGTCAAACGTTATACCTCTGGTTGCAGTACTAAAAGTTGTACTAAATTATGATACTAACGCTCAGGATGTTTCAAAAATAACAGAAACCCTAAAATGACTGAGATCAGCAACATACTTCAAAACCTTCAATACAGTAGTGTTTACGTTATGGCAACTTTTCTAGCTCTGAGGTACAAAAACAAGTTTCTTGAACCCCACTCTGCACAGAGAGTTAGATCAATTTAGGATGACTGTGATAAACTGATGTAGGATGCTCAAAAACCTCTTTAACGAAAACTTAAATGATCTCAGAAACAGAGGCTGTAGCAACAAGTCTTACATCTGGTAGCAGAAGCATTGCTGAATCTGACCATTCTTTTACCTTCTAGCAGTGATGAAGAACCAAATACAGAGCTGTCAAAGGAGTCTTTATTAATAATTGAAGAGTATCAAAAGCGGAAACGTTTGGAGGCAGATGAAGACCCTCTAGCTTGGTGGCGTGACAACAGTCAAGCCTTTCCTTACCTGGCTGAACTCACCAGGACTTAATTAGCATGCCTTTCAACCAGTGTAGCTAGCAAGCGTCTTTTCAGTGGATCAGGTCTCAAATATGATACAAAACGAAGCAAACTAGCTCTTGAAAGAGCTCAGAAGCTTTTTCTTTTACAACATAATTTACCAATTAATAACTTTATAAATATTAAATAAAGTAAAAATGAAAAAAAAGGAGATTAAAATTAATTCAATTTCCAGTATTCGTGTCCATATCCAATTCTTATCCACCACACCACCCATATAGAAAAGGCTGTAAATTAATAATTTGTATTTCTGCAATTTTATATATGAACAAATTCAACCTTATAACTTTATTTTTTTAATTTTTTTATTTTATATTTTATTTCTATTTTATAGTTTTTTTTGCTTTTATTTATTACTTTTATTTTCTATAAGAAAATAATTATTATTTTATTATTTTTTTTAAAAAAAAAAAAAAAAAAAAAAAAAAAAAAAAAAAAAAAAAAAAAAAAAAAGTTATAAGGTTGAATTTGTTCATATATAAAATTGCAGAAATACAAATTATTAATTTACAGCCTTTTCTACATGGGTGGTGTGGTGGATAAGAATTGGATCTGGACACAGATACTGGAAATTAAAGGTAATTTACATAAATTCTCTGCTCCTCTATTTCTTAATGAATTTATATATTTTTTGCCGAAATGAACTTTTACTCTTAAAATTATATGTTAAAGCTCTTAATACTTAAAACTATCTGCTATCATTATCTGCAGATACTGAAATTAAATATCAGCATCTGTAAATACTGGAAATAACCACACATATAATAATAATAATAATAATAATAATAATAATAATAATAAAATAATAATAATAATAATAATAATAATAATAATAATAATAATAATAATAATAATAATAATAATAATAATAATAATAATAATAATTTTTTAAAGAAGTATTTCATTTTAGACCAAAATTTTTTTTTTTTTTTTTTTACCCTTTTTTTTTTGTTTTTTTTTATTTTTTTTTTTTCCCCCCCCCGTTTCATTTTTTTTTTTTTTTTTTTTTTTTTCCAACTTTTTTTTTTTTTTTTTTTTTTCCCCCCCCAAAAAAAACTTTTGGAGGAGGGAAAAAAAATAAAAGCACCAAAGGAAACTTCGACTTGACGAGTTGTGAGAAGAATTTCTCTTCATCTGATTCAAAATTGACCTCTGAACCCTTTTCATTTATTTTCTCTAACAATGAAGAGACATTTCTCAAGTTCACAAATTTCTGTATAAGAGATATTAATAATAATAATAATAATAATAATAATAATAATAATAATAATAATAATAATAATAATAATAATAATAATAATAATAATAATAATAATAATAATAATAATTTGTGTGTTCTTTAACCATCTGTTTCTAATTTTCTATAAAAGTGTTGTTTTTTCTTTGTTTGCACCGTTTGAAATCTTTCTGTAAATACTGTTTATATGGCGTGGACTTCAAAGTGTTGCAGAAAGGATGCTTTTAGCAAGGGTGTCTGAATTTGGATAGAAATGACAATTGGTAAGACATTTGGATTGAGATGAAAATAGCCAAAGTGTGCAAATGCTGTTATAAGTGAATAACAGTAGATTTTAAATTGAGATATTTAGGAAGTTGATAAGTTGCAACTAGTTGAGGTTATGAATAGCCACAATGTAGAATTTTTAATTACATCTTGCAAAATTGGGGTAAAAGCGGATAGTGCTAAAGTTTGGAAATGAAAGTAATTTGTGCACATAAAATATTCTCTTCATAGAGACTTGAATTATTCCAATAAGCTGCAAAATTGGGAAATATTAAAAAAAAAAAGTTACTTCTCATGAATTTGTTACTACTCCTAATGGCTGATATCACATTTCACCTTCCAAGAGAGAGGGGAAGTAAAAAAGTAAAATGCAATAATTTTTCAAAGAAAAGTCATAAACTAATTTAAATATCATTGCACCTGTTTCTTAGCTGCTATCAATGATGCTATATATGATGTTATTTGTGAATAGAAGTGAGTTTTGGAGTTTCAAACAAAATGTCAAAAGTAAGTCCTACCCCTCCCAAAATTGGGACCCACATATCTTGAAAATTACAAATCATTAAAAGTTTTATTTGCTTTAGTTACCTTATACATCAATTTAATAACTCATTTCGGATTAGAGTAAAAAAATAATATATTGTATTCCTTTGTACTGCAAAGACTCCAAAATGAAAAATAAAATAAAAAAAATATACTTTAAATAATGCCAACCCTGGTAAAAAATAATGAGAAATGAATTAACATACCTTTACGTCTTGAGTATTTGACTTGTTTCCAATCAATATCTGATTATCAGATTTTATGACCCCATTGTTGACCTGCTCTTTATCAAATACAAATTCAAAATTTAATTCTCTTAACTGTGACTTTACAGATGTCGTTTGATCTGTTTCATAATTCATATTTGCCTAACTGTCAGAAAGTTCTGAAATATTATAAATGAATTTTAGAAACTTCAAAGTTTGTATTCAAATTTTAATCGGCCTCACAGCCAAAATATCAAACAAAATTAACCTCTCAAAAACAAAAAAAAAAAAAAAAAATGGAGACCCAAAGGAGCCATTTTATCCACTCTCCTCTTCCACTAATTTACCTGACCAACCCATACAACAAACCCTAGACGCAAAAAATAAATGTTATGCCAATGACTCATCAATAAACCAACTCACAGCCACTACACATGCACACAAACTACATTCAATAACTTGAAACCTGGCTCACATTTAACAGTGTCATCATCTCCAAAAAAATCTTCAATCACTTTTATCACCACTGATGTAATGCAGCGATACTTATGTTCAGTTAAGAAGGCTACTGTAAAAATGAATATATAATTACTGTATATATATAATTTTGCCTTGGTTTAAATTTCACTTTATTAAGAAAATTGCCTCTTCTAAATCTCTCATTGTAAATATATTATTGTAAAAGTATTGAGAATCTACATCAAAATTTATACCCTTAAACTCTGTCTCATCCATGTTATAAACAAATGATTCCCTATAAGTTTTAAAACTACTTATTCTAGCAAAGTTAAAAGCTAAATAATTTCCAGCATCCAATAGATACTTTAATAAGCTCCTTCTTAAGTACCTATATTCAAGTTGTTACTGAAGTTGCCTAATTCTATGATTATTGTTTTTTAAAAATTTAAAATTGCACAATTTACTGTATTTTCAATTATTTTAATAAATTAATATTCAATATAGCTAATTGAAAGCGAGAACTTATCTTCATAAATTTTTATGAAACTCACAAAACACTAAAACTGTGTTATTACAAATGTTGATATAAAAATAAGGTGTTGAAAATAAATATAACACATGATATTTCACACTCAAAAAACAGTTCTACCCTATATACATTGAATATTTTGTAGGGAATTGAGTCACAATCTGGCAAAACTACTTAAACAAAACTGCAGCAGATTGCCAACAACTTGCACAAGACTGTCCCAGTCAAACTAAAGTAGATTGGCCTAATCACACAATTCATGCTTATGCAACATGCAAAACCCATACCATACTATATCCTTGAGATTGTTAATATCCTACACAAAGTAAAGGCTAATATATACACTGACTAGGCTACTACCAAAAGTAAAAACTATAGTAAAGTATGGTACATGCTAACTAAAGGTAGACAAAATATATATAATTTTCCAATATTCACAAATGCAAATAGGAATATAGGAAACAGAGAGACAGTAATGAAGCAACATGGGCCTATCAAGGCTGTCCCAGTAAAAGTAAATATTGATCAAACACATGTGTCATACAACATGCACAACTTACACTGCACCCTAAGGATTGTCAATATCCTATACAAAGGTTAATATAATATATAGCTATGCCAATTACTACAAAAAGAAAAAACTATAGCTAAGGTACATGCTAATTACACAACAAACTTTCATACATTTATTGTTCTGGTAGTTACAGCAGGTAGTTTTACCTTAACTAACTAAAAACCTCCCAGTCTGGCTTAGTCAAAATATACTATATGATGCCAAACCATTCATATAGGTATATAAATATCCAATCCTTTCTTAAATGTTGCAAGTGAGTCACACTCAACAACCTCCAGTAGCAAACCATCCCAAAAATTAACAACCCTGTTACTGAATAAATGGTTTCTATCATAAAGATGGCATGACTTCTTAATTTTTTTCCTATTGTGTCCCCTGGTCTCCCATCTGTGATCTACTATAAAGAATTTATTAGTCTAAGTATTATTAATAGATGTTTACAAATATTTTGTAGACTTGTATCATGTCTCCTTTAAGAAATAGCCTTTTTACATAAAACATTCCTAACTCCTTCAGCCTCTCCTCCTAGCTCTTATCCTCAAATACAGAAATCATCCTTTTTGCTCTATGTTGCACTCTCCCCAGAATATCCATGTTGTTTCTTAAAGAAGGGGCCCAAACTTGTGCAACAATACTCTAATTACTGGTAAGACCATAGCTATATAGAGCCTTACTTATTATATACTGTTAACTTCATTGCTCTTGCTATTTCAATTGTAAATGACATGCAATTTATTACACCTTAGCATCTTATACTTAGCTATCTCCTCGGCTTTCAAACACTGATTAAGCCACTTCAGATTACATACTGTTTATAATCACACCTAAATCTTTTACATGGTCACAGACTCAAGCCAATCCCCATTCATATCTTAGTTAGCGTCGGGCTGGGTGACCGGGCCCGCCTCTTTAGGAGGGGTGATTCGGTCCACTCTAAATAAAATAAAAAATATTTTTAAAAAAATTTTTTTTTTTTTTTTTTGCTCATTTAATACCCAAGCCGTAGTACTACAAGTTTTATTTAGATCATCTTTAATTCTAGAAAGTTTTTATATTTTAAAAAATGTTATAAATTAGGGGTACAAAATGCCCTTTAATAGAATTTCACTTTTGAAAAAAGTGAGTTAGTTTATTTAACTTCGTTATAAAATGAAAAAATTGTGCATGGATTTTAATTATTTTTTCAGGATATACATAACGAGTATGTGTAGCTTAAACTGGCAAAGTAAATTTTTGATCCAAACAGTATTAGTGGCAAAATCACGGGGCCTAACTTGGTCCGATTCACCCCGCCGTTAAAATTGATGATGGGGTGAAGCGGACCACCATTGTTTTTCGTATTTTATGTATTATTACTGACATTTTTATTACATATAATTTAATTTAAATATTAATAAAAGTTACTTAATAAGTGAAAATTAAAATAAAAAATGAAATTTATATAAAAAAAATGAATTCAAAAAAGTGTTAAAATTTTTGAGCGGAGAGGGGTGAATCGGACCACCTTATTTTTATTCTTATTTTATTTATCATTATTGACATTTTTATTACTTATTACGAATTTTAATATGATAAATAATTATTATATTAAGTAAAAATTAAAATATAAAATTGAATTTATACGTAAAAGAGGAATTTAAATAGATGGTCCGATTCACCCCTCAATGGTGGTCCGATTCACCCCTCCACGGTCAGGCTGAAGGAGCTTTATTAAAACTTTAATAACTTTTATTATTAGAATTACATTATTATTTTTTTGTGTGCTTATTACCTACTATATGGCCTTGAATTTAAAAAAAAAAAAATTCCAAAAAGTGCATTAGGGGAAAGTCGGGAGACGAAGTTATACCTAAAGTGGTCCACGTCACCCCGCCCGACGCTATATCATTTATTTGAGTAACATAGGTAAAGAACCTTACACTTTCGATTATTGAAATTCATATCTGCCCACTCAAAACGTTTATCAAGAACATTTTAAATCTTTAAACATCCATCATTGATCTTTAACTGGGGTAACCATTTTGATATCATCTGCAAACTTAGAAACCTTACATTTAAGACCATCGTCTAAATCATATATATATATATATATATATATATATATATATATATATATATATATATATATATATATATATATATATATATATATATATATATATATATATATATATATATATATATATTTGTGAACACAGTGGCCTCAGCATTGAACAATGTGGGACACCACTCTTCACCACTTCCCATGATGACTTATTGCATTTAGTTAGTACACATTGCCTCCTTATTCCACAACCACTCTTTTAATCCAACCATGTACCACTCCACTAACACTGCATTAAAATAACTTTGTCATCAGCCTTATGTGGGGAATCTTATCAAAGGCTTTGCTGAAGTCTAATATATAATATTAACTGGATCACCTCAGTCAGTGCAGCCAGTAATATATATATTTCATAAATTCTAAAAGGTATGTCCGACATGATCTACTCTTTCTAAAACTATACTGGGAGTCATATATTATCTTATCATCCAAATATTTCCCTATATGACCTTTAGCAACTTTTCCAAAACTTTTAGAACCAGAGATGTTAAGGTAACTGGTCTATAATTTCCAAAATCTTCCTTACTACCTTTCTTCTAAGTAGGCATATCATATGCTATTTTCCAGTTTTCCGGTACCTCACCAAATGTTATAATTCATTCAAAATTCAAATACAGAGCCTTTACAATTTAGAGTTTTACTTTAGAATTCTACCATATATACCATCAGGACCTACAGCTTGACTTGGGTTGATATGATTCAG
This sequence comes from Trachelipus rathkii, assembly GCA_015478945.1. Taxonomy (NCBI): domain Eukaryota; kingdom Metazoa; phylum Arthropoda; class Malacostraca; order Isopoda; family Trachelipodidae; genus Trachelipus; species Trachelipus rathkii. Next base: position 22,604 of record JABUQX010102873.1, on the reverse strand, counting down.
TAAAGATATAATTTCGTTTACCTAAATTTTAAATTCCATAAGTCTATTTGTTACATGCATTCCAGAACTATTATTCTATAAACTATTATACAATTTTTCCCCAG
>JABUQX010102873.1:5000-17500 GCA_015478945.1 Trachelipus rathkii | reverse complement strand
GTCTTTAGGAAAACAAGTTACAGCCTCAAAGTTGTTAAAATTTCCATAGACTTTTCTTATAAAAATTAATTAGTGAAGCCTTTTGGCTTAGGGCCTCCTAGTTCAGGTTATGATAAGATTGTTCTGCTATACATAAGCTTTTCTCTGTGTACTATAATTACAAACAAAGCTTAATCATACCTGACTAAAGGCTTGAAATGAACCTAACCGTAGATGAATCAAAAAATTGAAATTCTATGGAATTTTAACTTAGAATCCTGTACTTTTTTTCCTAAGAGAGACCACGCCTTTTTCGTTTTCATGTATTCTTCATTACTATTTTTTTAGAGTATATCCTGTGATTTTTATAAAAATCGGGGGTGACACCCATCTGCACTACTATTACTGAAAGGTCTTAAAACCCTTAACAGGATTCAGTGTTTGCAGAGCCTTTGTAAGCGAACTATCAGCCCCCAAACTCACACCATGGAAATCCTTCGTTATTTGAGTAGCCTTGTGATATACCAGGCAGTTCTTGTCATTCAAGGAGTGGACACCACAACCACACATGAACAGTATGGGGAATTATGACAAGCAGGAGATTTATGAAAATCACTGTGAAGAGCACAGCGGGACAAAGCCTTACATGTCAAGGACTCATGACTGTATTGCCAACAGTTAGCTATAGCATCTCATAACAGGGTATATCCAAGGGTATACCTTATGGCTGGAATAGTCAATGAACACTCTTTCAGGCAAGGGACCCTGAAATTTGAGCTTCAGTTGTAAGGTCAGAACACAGGAATGTTCAACAGAACTATCAAAAGCCATAATCCTGGTAGCATCAAGGATGTAGGAGGAATCAGTACCCAACAGTTTGATAGAGTGTCTTTCTATTCATCTAAAAGAGCCACTGCATCAACTGGACCAATTTTCCCATATTGGATGAGATGAGAGGCTGCACCACCAGATTAGGTACCCAACATCTGATGAGGTAGGATCCCAATTTAGTAATGTGCGGAAGATCTAACTCCAGTTTGCTCAAATCAAGAGATCTCAAACCGAAAACTCACATCCCTTCCCAACATGCAGGGTGAGTTTTCAATAATATATTTCCCAAAAGGAAATTCATTTAAAAGGGTGGCAGTCCGTTTAGGATTATTAAATATAGCACAATTATCAGATTTCATTAAAATCACTGTATTCTCAGTCAGGAACCAGCACTATAGAATTATAGAATCCTTTTCCCTCTCCTCTTGCTGCCCAGGTTAATCACTATTCCTGTCTACCCCTATATCCCGCTCCCTCCTCGCCTCGACATCCCTGCTAACTTTTTTCCTAACACTTCCCTCCTTTCTCAACTCAAATACTTCTTCTTTCAATCCATGCATATTTTCACTCTCTTGCAATCTCCTTCCTTAACAACACATTCTCTGCATTCAAAACACAAACAGGGCAGCTATTCACATATTCACCTCTTACAGTCCCACAGCTATCACACAGAGCATACATACTTTAAATTATTATTAGCTTACTAACCTGTACCTATTATTTTACCAACTACAGTTTAAATTTCACTAAAGCCTAAAAGAAATAAACTAATGTCTTTAAAACAGGTTAAAAATTTAAACAAGCCTAAATTTAACTTAGCCTAGGCCAGGGATATATTAAAATTTTTAAGGTAGGCTTAACTGTAGTCTGTGACTGGGAAAACTTAATTTAAATTATCCCTAAATTAAAGTAACAATTATTAAAGACTGTATTTAAATACAAAAAATCTATTTAAGAATCCAAATAAGCTTCCACACAGAAAACAGTAAATCTCTTACCTATGTTAGCCTAGGGTTAGGCTATCAAATTTAAATTATCACAAAATTAACATAACAATTGTAAATGACTGTAATTAGATACACAAAAGTAGTGTAGTTAGATACACAACACTAATTTGTTCACTAAATTCACTTTCAAATACACAATTTATAGTAGTAAAATGGGAGTGAAAATAAACACACCCTCACTCAATGGCCACTAAAATTCCCACATGCCCTGGAATCCATATTAATAAAAATTTTCTGCAATTCAATGTACACAAAAGATTCTTGATCTTATAAATAATGTTTGTAGAAATATTGTTTAAAGCATGAAACACTGAATAAGAATCAGCAAAGATAGCCAATTTATAGTGTGGATGAGAATGAAAATGAAGTAAAGATCTACTGTATATATTGCATATGCCTCTGCTGTAAATACCGAACTATACTCTGGTAATAGATACTGAAACACATATTCATTATACAAAAATGCATATCCAACAACAATATCAATTTTGGAGCCATCCATAAAAATGATATTGTAGTTTTGTAACTGTAAAAGATATATATTCTCCTTAAAAAAGGATATATATTTTTCTTGTGGTGTTTTACATTTTTCAAATTATACAAAGGTATCATCAAAGTCTAAATTTGCACAAGTATCATCATGAAGCAGGGAAAACTGTGCCAAACGTCTGAACCGAAGATAAATTTTCATGTTCAGGAAGCATTCAATCTGCAACACATTGGTAACTGGATATTGTCTTGTTTTAAAAAACTTATAAATAAAGTAATATTTATAAAATTTACTCCCTGGCTGATCATATTTACTTACAAATCCTAATACCTATATTTTTTTTTTTTTTTTTTTACACGATACCACCACTCACAGGCAGGGCCCTTTTCAAAAGGAGGGGGCAAAAAAAATAAAAAAATTAAAAAATTAGCCTACATAAAGAAAAACAAAATTAAAATAAATTAAAAGTAAACCCACCCTAGTCCCTTGCCTAATGCTAATCCTTCAGTGGGCGCAACACGTTACTTAAATAGAGAAGATTGAATATTCTGGAAAAATAAAAGAAGGCAAGAGTTCACAAAACAGATTGGCTGAAAGGAGGAGGTACCATGACAATGACCTGGAGTCCTCCGATTTCACACAATTTTCAATGAGAGAACAAGGCACCTCTTGTGTGTGTGTATCTAAATCATCTTCTGTATTACTACCCTTACCTTGAGTTACTTTAACAAATATAGCTTTTTATTGATTTTTATCTCTTATCTCTCTATTCACCAAACAAGGTTTTCTCTTGGCCACCCTAATGGGTTTATCTTTAGAACATACTGACTGAATATTCATTAAAATTTGCTTAAAATGTTCCCACATGATAAAAACAGTTTTGGTCTTTAAACTCTTTTATCCCAGCCAGTTATACTAAGCATTTCATCGAAATTTGGTAAAATCCCATTTCGGAAATCTGAAGATTTTGTTCCTTATTAGCTGCAAGTTTGGGGCAAAATATCACATTCATATTAAAATTAAATCTGATTATATTATGGTCACTAAGTCCTAAATTCTCCTCAACTCTAATCTCATCCACCATACTTTCATCGTTAGTTAATATTAAGACTAATAGTGCATTGGCTCTTGTGGGTTCATGGACCATCTGGCTCAAAAGGTTATCTAGTATACAATTTACGAATGCAGAACTACTATGGTCCGTATTAAACAGGCAATACCCATTGAATGCCCAGGAAAATTGAAAACACCCATTATGACTATACCCTTTTTCTTACTGTGGCATGCTGTTCAATTCCTTCACCAATTTCTGCGTCTTAATTCTTGACTCTGGCCAGGAAGTCTATAAAATGCCCCTATTCTATATGATTTATTGTACATAAGGATATCTACACACACACAGATTCAATATCATGATTAGTTTTAAAGTCAGTCATTAATACAGATTGAATATTGCTTTTAACATAAAGCGCCATACCCCCACCCTTCTTTCCTCTATGCTGGTATAAAATAAAGTGAATATCCGTCTTTCATATTCCTGAAAGGAGTCTCCATATTATTTTTCATTAACCAGCCTCAGTTATGCAAATAATAATAGATTTCTCATTTATGGTATAAACTAATTCAGCTCATCTTTTTACTTCTAAGGCTATGAACATGATATTGTATATTTAGACTTTAGTAAAGCTTTTGATAAGGTTCCCCAACATAAGGCTGATGAAAAAGTTATTGCAAAGTGTATAGGTGAGTGGTACATGGTTGAATAAAGATGTTGCCAAAATAGAAACAGTGTGTACAACTAAACGGGAATAAAATCATCATGAGCAATAGTGAAGAGTGGTGTCCCACAGGGTTCAGTACTGGGGCCACTATTGTTCCTCAATCCTCATATGATTTAGACCAGGACTTAAATGCAAGGTTTCCAAGTTTGCAGATGATTACAAATTGGCTACCTCAGTAGGAATAGTGAAGAATGCATAAAGATTCAAAATGATCTTGATTAACTTCTTGGGTGAGGAGATAAGGGGCAATTGAATTTATAATAGGTAAAAATGTAAGGGTCTTCACCCTAGGTTACTCAAATAAAAAGTTTTAACTACGAATATGAATGGGATTGGCTTGAGTCTGTGGAACCAAGAAAAAAGATTTAGGTTGTGATTATAAGCATAATTTGAAAGTAGCTAATGCAGTGTTTGAAGCTAGAAATTTAAAGCTAATAAATGCTGGGCATAATAAATCGCAATGTTGTTTACAAGAGCAAGGAAGTAATAAGTAAACCGTATAATAGCTATGTTAGGCAGTAATAGTGTGCATTAGGGTTGGGAAAGAAAAAAACAAGCTCCGTTTTTTCCCAAAAAAACGGTTTTTTTCACGAAAAAAAACACAGCCTGAAAAAACAAGTAAAAATTTGTTTTTTTCAATTAAAGTTGTGGAATTTACATGTTTGAACAATTATTTTATAAATTTTAGCAAATATGCCTCTAATTTGGACATTTTTTGTTCCAATTTCCTACAAGGTGAAGCCCCGGAGTTTGTGTTCAAAAATTTTTATGGGTTTTCCATATTTTTATTTTATATTCTGAATATTGATTTTCATAATATTTTGTTTGTGGCCTTTCATTAATGTTTTCTACACTGTTTCCAGTTTCAGTAACATTTTTTCATTAATTGCACTGCCAACAAAGATTTTGCGGGCCAAAAATAGTTGAAGGTCATTTTATAGGTAACTTGTTGCCCTGGTTCCGAATTTGACCTCCGTTTTCCTAGATTGGTTCTAGTTTTGTTGAGATACAGCAGGTGTCACCAAAAAACATAATAACAACGAATTATGTTAGTATGTAACGTATTCACAAAAAAAAAACACGAAAGATATAGCTATATCAAATTGTTATAGTAAGTACATAAAAATGCTAATAGGTCAAAACATTCAATTCAGTACAATGAAATCACATTAATGCATTACAAGTCGCTGTCTATATGATTGTCTTCTGTGTGCCGAATGTGGACAATCACGTTGAAGGCTCCAACAATAGTCTGCCATCAAGTGTGTATCCCATCTTCCTTGGTATCTTGTCTTCATTCACCTTGATACTGATGAACCTCTTCCCTTGTCCTCACTATAACATCTAGATTATCCGCGAAAAACCGATCTAAGTGGAGCTATTGTGAAAGTTGAACTTTTAGCTCATATTAGCATTCAATTTTTTGAATCTAAAAGCATTTTCTGTACGAGTTCTACAAAGTTGGCAGAATGGTTGCCCACAAAGTTCTGAACAACCAAGACAAAACATTTTCAAGGCAGATGCTTCAATATCCAGTCATGGAATTTATGGAAAATTGTCCAGCCTTGATGATTGGCGAATGAGGGCCGCTAAAGATCCAGCTTGAGTTTCTCACATACTCACCCTTGGAAAAAAATCATGCAAATATATTTGAAAACATTCACCTCTTTGCTATGGCCCTTAGACAAATTGCTTCATCAGTACCAGTTGATGTGATGGTGGGAAAATAATTTTTCCCTTGTCAACCAGTGGTTCTTAATTATATTTGATGCACCTACAGTCATATTTTTCCTAGCAGGCCATACAACTTTTTCCCAGTGGTCTTCTTTAAGCCCTACTATCCCCACAGCATATGAAACAAGGGTACTTAGTATATTCCGCTTTGCTGCCCAAGAAGATGTGACCACTTCAAATCACGCATTATAGGACCAACTGGTGTTTCATATATCTAAGCTTCTTGCAAGATCAGCTTATTATTTTTCATATTCCCTATTCAGTTTTGTGAGTGACCTACTGGAATCGATGCATAACTATTGCCATTGTACAATTAAACACACACTTAAAGCTTCTCGTTGAACTATCCATAAACAAACGCCAATTCTGGTCGGTTTTTAGGTAACCCCATTTGGAGTGGGAGTCCAGGGAGTTCTACAGTATAACTAGGTCTTCTTCTTCAATGAAAAATGGAAGAAGTACCACCTCTCTTGTCCGAAAAAAAGTGTATTTTACATTCGGCCTTGAAACAGTTCTTTCACTTAGCCTAGATGCTAAAAGCTCAGAATCTTGCTTGGAGAGAATTAACTCTCTCGTACTAATTCATTGATCTCTTCCTGGGAGAACTGTTGCGGATGTGTAGAAGTACTTTCTTCATATTCACTACACTATTTGCACGTGTGCACACCAAATCCTGGATATCTTCTACATCAGACAATGCTAGGTCTGGGAGTGTAGTGAACACTGGGATGGGACATCGTCGGAGTGTGGTACAGGTCGCCTTGCTGATTCCAAATCCGGATACTCAAATTTAAGTTTCTTGTAACGATTGATACCTTTCACATTAACCAAACAAAAATAACAGTCACTGTGTGATTCTTTGGCTCCCGCCATACCATAGGCACACCAAATTTTAAAACCTTTTCTTCGTCCATTTTTCCACTGACGTAGATTTTCGACACACGTTTTACGGACCATATGGGGAGCCCAAGACTTATCTTGGTCTCCGAGTTTCATTCCAAAGTATGGCAGATATGCTTGCTTCACAAAGTTAGTAATATTTTTTTTCTTTTTTTGGTTCGTCCTGGCAATATTCACCACAGATGTAGCAGAATACAATGGGGTTATTCAAACGCTCTTCGTGAATTACTCATAGTGTTCTGAAAAATAGAAAAAAAATAAAGTATATATAAGGGTAACACTTTAAAAAAAATTAAAAACGATATTACTGTAAAAAATGCATTAAAAAAGATAATTTGTATAAGAGTATATCTGGAACACCCTGGATCTCAAGAACTAGAGCCAATCTTGAAAACTAATTTCATTTCTGAAATCAGCACACCCGATAAACTATAAATTCGATAAAATATCCTTGGCAGCCAAAAAAAAAAATATTAGATTTTTTTTTTGTTGGCCAGTGATTAATTTATCGAGATTTAAAAATGCCACGTTGCAAAAATCGTGTGACTGTACTAAGGAAAATAAAGAGGATAGCAAAAGCCCTCGCATTGAAATATAAACTTTGTTGTGTAGACGTTGCAAAACTTAGTATTTATTGCTCATAATCTAGAACTAAGAAATTTTGAAAATTTGCAAGCTGATGAGAGATGATTATTGCTAAGGCCAGCTAAGCTTAAGAGTGCCTGTACTGCCCCTGCTCCTTTCACCACAGTCATTCTCAGCACGATTACTATACGACTGAGATATCAGACTGATCAGTTCATATGCAAAATTAAATTGTGGCTGTCCACTCTGAATGAGCCCAGTAAAATGAGCTTGACAGATAGTCCAGTACTCAGTAGTGACTGAGGTCTGGGGAGTGGGGACTAGTGACTAGTGAATCAAAAGTTGATATTCCAAAGCCAAATGTAATGTTAGTCATTCACTCACCTCCTTCATTTTACAATCTTGGTATATTTTAATTTTAATATTTTTATATGTTCATTTGCATCCTTTAAGTCACTTTTGAGTTTTGTTATTCAGACTCATTCTAGATAAATAATAAATATACATATTATTTAAACTGATGTTCATAAATATGATTATATGATACAAATGTAAATACATAGTTAAATTAGTAAGTAGAAGCCAACAAACAGCAGTCTGCAGGCTACAACTAGGGACCGAGTAACGAAAACAATTGATAAAATATAAGAGAAAAGTAGTTCTGCTATTTTATAAATCATAATGGAATATTTGTTCAAATTTCAAGTATCTTATATTTTGAAAAGTGAAAAACACAAAGTGAAATAACATTTAGCCTTTTATACTTTTAAAATTATACGTTATACATAATGAAAAAAAACCGAAAAAAAAAAACTGAAAAAAAAAAACGAAAAAAACATGAAAAAAAACAAATGTTTTTTCCTGGAAAAAAACCACGGATTTGAAAAAAAAAACGGTTTTTTCCCAACCCTAATTGTGCACAAGTTTGGGCCCCTTATTTAAAGAAAGACTTAGATATGCTAGAGAGAGTGCAATGTAGAGCAACAAGATGATTTCTGGGTTTGAGGGAAGAGCTATTGAGGAGACTGAAGGAGTTAGGAATGTTTTCTGTAGAAGGCGATTTCTCAGAGGGAGACATGATACAAGTCTACAAGATATTTACATCTATTGATAGATACAGAGACATAAATTTTTCATAGGAGAACATGGACAGTGACCAGGGGCATAATAAGAAGAAAATTAAGAAGAAAGCATGCCATCTGATATGAAGAAAGCATGCATTCAGTAATAGGGTTGTTAAATTTTGGAATAGTCTGCCAGAGGAGGTTGTTGAGTGTGACTCGATTGCAACATTTAAGAAAGGGTAGTTCGTTGGATGGTTGGGTATGCATATAATATATTGACGAAGCCAAATTGGCGGGTTTTTAGTTATAGTAGTTATTAATGTTAGATGGCATATGTGACCATAACTTAGTTATTAATGCATGTGGATGGTTTGGGTATCATATTTATATATCATTAGTTTTGACTAAGCCAAATTGGTGGATTTGTAGTTACAACAAATTGACAACCCCTAGGGTGCTTTGTGGATTTGCATGAGCATGTTTGGGTAGTGGGTTGACTGGGACAGTCTCGATAGGCCCATGTGGCTTTTTACTGTCTCTATATTCTTAATGTCTTAATTTGTGTAAAAGCATTTGATATTCAAAATGCTGTTATTTTTATTGCTATCATCATTATTTGAACCTGCAACAACACTAGTTTTATTTATCTCACCACTATTACAGTTACCATTGCTATAATTATTCATATTTAGCCCATCATCCCCAACTTTACCTAGTTTTTTGCTAAACAAGTCTCCAAACTGGTACAGAAATTCCAAACACCTTTATGACTTAAGTGAACTCCATCTGCTGCAAAAAGATTTTTATCCAGAAATTCTCTCCACAAATCCAAAACCCAAATATTTTCTGAAAAACGATTTCCTAACCCTTTCATTTACACCTAAAGCCCTACTCCCCTATTCCTGACCTGCACCTAACCTAGGTAAAATCCCAGAAATCATGCCGCTTCTTCCACTAGCTTTCATCTTTTGAATCAATCTCTTATAATCTGCTATTAATTCTTCTGACCTTCTATGTCCTATATCATTTGTACCCACATGCACAATCACATTTGAATCAAGACTGGTAAATGTTTAGTATTACTGACTTGAGTTCACGTACATAGCTAGCATATTAAAATTATAAACATTTCATTTACAAAAATGGTTTTGAAAAATTATTTGTTTTTTTTACGGATTTGTGTATTTTACGCATACAGTATATTTAAAAGAAAAATATAAAAAATAACATTTTGAAAATTTTAAACGGCTAATTTTCTCATTTTTTCATGGATATCGCTTTCGATGCTTTGTTCCAATTTTTAATATATCGATTGCATTAATATTTTTCCGATAATCAATAATTTTGAACGATTATCAACAATTTGATTGTTCTGTCAAATTTACGTTTATTAAAAACTGTAGTTAAACACAGAAAATCTATTTAATAAACCAAATAAACCTGCAAACCCACAGTATACAATAAATCTCCTAACTAAGTTGGCCTAGGGTTAGGCTATCAAACTCTGGCCTATTCCAATATTAGTGCTAAATTAATTATAAGAACTGACTTACTTAAAAAATAAATACACAAATTATTAACACCACTATTTATAATCCCCCAAAAAATACAATACCTAGCAGACTTTATTGGACCTCTTGAGAGAGTTTGGATAGCAATTCTTAGGACAAATGGGTTTAGTTTTTTAGTGCATGATTTGGATCAACTGCCTGCAGATATAAAAATCTAATATAATCAGGAACCTCTGACTGTTTATATGTGCTACTACTACTACTAAAGCCACACCAATTTTTTTTTTTTTTTTTGGGTATATACAACTTCCTCTTCTTGGAATTATCAAAGCCCAAAAAGTTATTTTCATTATCAATTCATTTTAAATGAATGAGTCAAAGGAGATTTTACTCTCCATCAGCGGGATTCGAACATTGGACTCCGCGTCGCTGAGTAACAATGACTGGGAGCTTTATCCACTAAGCCATCCGCGTTCCAAAAAGAACGTTTCAAGAGTAGTTTTTAAAGCTCCCGGTTTTCTCATCCCATAATTGCTGAGTACTCAAAGGCCTTACTTGGAAAGGTTGTGTGTCATTAATAAATTCTAAGTTTTCCTCAGCATGTAATACTATTTGTGATATTAAATTTTCTCCTGAATTCATAGAACTATCATTAGTACTTTCAGAACTAGAGGACAATGGAAAGTTTCACTTTCTATACTAGGGCTAGTAGGCCTAGACCCTGGTTTACCATCCTGATATCCGCTTCTTTTACCACGATTACCCATGTTGGACCTAGAGTAATAGAAATCCTTGGCCTGCTATGGAGTTTAACGGCACAGGCCTAGTCTATGGTAAGGTTGGAATTATGAATTCTAACCTAACAATAAATAAGTATTTAAATAAACAGAATTATCTTCACAAAAACACTTATCACTTTGAAACACAAAGCCGTTATCGCTTTTGTCATTTGGGCTTAAGCTCGATAAGAAATACTCACCCAGTTTTAGCACGAATTTCGTGTATGAACGAACATTTGTTTAAAAACATTTTGAATCAGCTGTTGTAAGGACCACGTGGTTTTGGAATAAACAGAAATAAAAAAAAATAACAAATGGTTTATATTACAAATAAGAAATAATTGATCAACTATTGTGAATTAAAATATTACGAAGTTTTTCTTCGTAGTGTTAAGACGTTTTCGTTTTTGCATTTGTGCTTACGAAACGAAAGAAATGCTGGAGTTTGTAGGGATGGCCAAAAAATATCGATATATCGAAATATCGATATTTTTGGCTCGATATATCGATATTTTTGGGCGATATTTTCTTAGGCGATATATCGATATTTCGATATTTTTTCTTAATATCGAAATCCGATATTCTTTCAAAAAAAATTTTTTTTAAAGGCCGGAAAAAAATAAAATCTTATCCCCCTCTCCCGACACCCTGAAGTTATGAAACTCTCTTTTTTCCCCATATTTCGTTCTTCGTCCGTCCCAAAATGTCGTATATAAAATAAACCGAAAAATTGGGGTTTTAGATTTTTCGGCTTTTCAGAACAAAAATAGGGAAGGGGGAATCCGACAATGGCACATTACCACATAGTCAAATTGTCTTCTGAGTATTCCTAATCACTATTCAGTTATTCAGTGGCAAGACTTTGCAGTCCACTCGAGACCAGCCTGATCCTGATTTACGTGTAGCTCTATGGAGTGGTGTTCAGTGTCAGTGTGGACGAAGATAATCCTTGCAGAAATCTTATACCGGAACAGGACTCCTGTGAGCTGGTTTATAGTTAAAAATTACCGAGTACGACTAGTTTAATCATCTACTGGCGATTACGATTGTTTTGCGTTAATATGTAATTACACTTAAATTAACGATTTTTATTAATAGCCGATTGACTAAAAGTAGATTTGGGGTAAATCACTAAAGCTTTTCTTATGATAAGTCTGGCATCAGTTCGAATTCTTAAATATTTATTTATTTAATCTAAAATTTAATAGATTTTTTTAAGATCCAGACATCCAGAGTCGTCCAGGTATCAGTTGTCTACCATCCAATTAAAATTAATATCGTTGCTAGAATCAATATTTATTTTGTACTGAAAAGAAAATCATTTTGAAGATTCCTTGCTTCAATAATACTTAATAGCTATTTTTTTCAATTTTAAATACGAAAAAAAAGGTGATTTTATGATTATTGTTTAATTTTATAGTGAAACGCGATTTCTTATTTAATTTATTCACTCGTCTACAAAAGTCAAAAACACACCCAGTTCCTCAAGATCAACATCAACGCTTTCTAGCACAACTTCAGTCTTCAACCTCTTGGAGTTGGGAACTTTGGAAAGTTGGAAGACCTGAAGAGTGAAGATCCTTTTTCCATTTCTTCCACTTTTTCTTCTGTACATACGTCTATTTTGGGAGTCAGCGTCGGACAAGCCTTTTCTCTCTCTCTCTCTCTCTCTCTCTCTCTCTCTCGCTCTTCTTCTCTCTCTCTCTTCTCTCTCTCTCTCTCTCTCTCTCTCTCTCTCTTCTCTCTCTCTCTCCTCTCTCTCTCTCTCTCTCTCTCTCATATATATTATATATATATATATATATATATATATATATTATATATATATATATATAATTA
>JABUQX010102872.1:35000-42281 GCA_015478945.1 Trachelipus rathkii | reverse complement strand
GTTGTACTTCGTTTCGGTTCGATGTTTAACCGTTTTCGCATCGTGGCGCTTTGGTTTTTTGGTGCGTCTCATACACCTTGGTTTCATCTCCAATTATCAGTTTTGAGGATCTTGGGAGACTTTAGGTTATTGACTTCCCTTTGTTCCTGAGAAAGCAGTTTTGGCACAAATTTGTCTGTCATCCTGAACAACCAAGTTCGTCCCGTAAAATTATATGAACAGAATCTTTGTTCATTCCGATGTTATCAGAAATTTCTCTCACTGTCAAACGACGATCTGGCAATATCAAGGACCTTAATTTCTCAATGGTTTCTGCATTCCCCCTTTTGACAGCCTTCCTGAACAATGACCATTCTCGGATGACGGGTGGTCATTTTTAAACCGTTTGTACTAGTATTTTTTTGGATAACCGCATTGCATCATCATCGAAAGCAGTTTAATTTTGCGAATTATTTCCGCCTGCGTATCACCAATATTCAGGCAAAACTTAATGAAGTATCTTTGCTCTACACGTTTCGTCATCTTACTCAAAATAAAAATCTTACTTTCTAACACAACACTACCTCACTTGGGAGCAGCCTGTCAGCGACTGACGTGTCCGAGAGGCCTTAAAAACAACCTGCGCAGTCACAAATGTTCCATGCAAATTTCACTTCAGTGCCACAAAATTGAAGTAATTACTTTCCGAGGGGAGTTTAAGATCGAATACTTTTCAGTCAGACCTCGTATGCAATATATATATATATATATATATATATATATATATATATATATATATATATATATATATATATATATATATATATATATATATATATATATATATATATATATATATATATATTTTTATACTATCTATATATATTTATATATATCAGGGTGGAAGCAGGGTACGATAAAGCCCAACTCAGTGGTTTTTATGTTTTGTTTTTGTTTTTCGATTTTTTTTTTTTTTTTTTTTGTAGCTGGGTTTAAAATTTTTATTTTTGAGGAAAAAATAAAATGATCAATAATTGAATTTGTTTTTTGTAATGTCATTTCAGTATTATTTGACAAATAAATTAATAAATAGGTATAAAATTTACAAATTAAACATAATTTGGTAACAGACATTGTCCAATTCCCACTGCTGAATGAATGTCATTTCCTAATTAGTGAAACTTGTAAAGATAAATTGATATATATATATATATATATATATATATATATATATATATATATATATATACATATATATTTGTATTTATATATATATACATATGTAATACTTTTTTTTGCGATATATATATATATATATATATATATATATATATATATATATATATATATATATATATATATATATATATATATATATATATATATATATATATAATAATATATATATATAATAATATATATATAATAATATATATATGTATATATGTAATATATAATATAATAATAATAATAATAATATATATATATATATATGTATATAATAATAATAATAATATAATAATAATAATAATAATAATATATATATATATATGTATAATAATAATAACTAATAATAATAATAATAATATAATAATATATATAAATATAATAATATAATATAATAATAATAATAATAAATAATAATAATATAATAAAAATGTATTTAGCAAATTTCTTATAACAATTTGATTAATATCATAGTTAATATTGCAACTAATATATAATATAATTAGAAATTAATGATGTCATATATGTTTATATATATATATATGTAATAATAATAATATATATATATATATAATATAATAATAATATATAATATATATATAACAAATATCTCTATAATATGTAACAACAACAATAATAATATGTATACAAGAGATGAACACCGTTAATGAGAGATTTAATCGTTAACAAAAAATATTAACGACGTTAATCATTAAAGCGTTTATCGGTAAAGAATGTAGCGGAAGTTAACGTTAATCGTTAACGTTAACCGTCTTCAAAATATGTAGGAATAGTAATAATTATTGTTAATTTTCTTTTATTATAATAATATCCCTAACAATATCAATAATGATATTAAGCCTATCAGACAAATTATTTACTCTTTGACCTATAGCAGATACTTTTGCCGCTTGCCGAAGAATACTTATAAAGCGTAAATACCTTAATTAATACTCAATACCGGGTGTCCGTAAAAGAATGTCCCAGTTTCAATGCTGTAATAACAGCATAATATACAATATCCACAGCATATCATACATCAAAGTAAAGAGTAAGTTGCATAGTTTCGAATATGCACATGCGCCAGAACGAGTTCCTGATAGGTCGACATACGCGCATGCGCGCGTTCAGATGTAGTCTTCTCTAGTGCGTAGCGCCACATACTGACAATGTCGAGTCCTGAGCGTAAAGCTTTCTGTGTTCTACAATTTGCTAAGTGTGACTGTAATTACGGTTCAACGTGCGTATCGTTTACGGTTCCAATGTGATCCTCCATGGGGCAAAAACATTCGCCGATGGTATAGGCAATTTGCAACTAATGGATGTCTTTGTAAAGGCAAAAGTACAGGACGGCCCAAAGTGACTGTACAGGATGTGGACCGTATCAGGGCCTCGTTCCTTCATAGTCCTAAGAAATCCGTTCGGAGAGCAAGTCACGAACTGCGGTGCAAAAAACGGTGTGGAAGGGTGTTAGGAAACGTTTACATGCGTGCATACCACCGGTTGGAGTTAGTACGGATGCTTTAAAGCCCGACGACTATGCTCTACGGTTTACCTTTGCCTGTGCAGTGTTAGGTTGAGACGATGACCTTCTAGATCGTGTAGTGTTTAGCGATGAGTCCACCTTTCATCTCAGAGGTAAGGTGAATGCCCATAATGTTCGTATCTGGGGTCTGAAAATAAGCATGAACTTGCTGAACGTGATTCCCAAAGGTTAACTTTTTCTGCGCCATATCCCGACGCCAGGTCTACAGACCTTTCTTTTTCGCAGAAACAACCGTAACAGGGGTCGCCTATCTCGATATGTTACAACAATGGCTCTTTCCATAATTATTAGAGGATGAAGCGGTAAACTTTATATGACAGCAAGATGGAGCCCCTCCACATTGGAGTCACATAGTGCGAGCGTGGTTGAACGACGTACTCCCAGATCGTTGGATTGGTTGTAATGGTCCAGACGACAGAGCTCTATATATCTGGCCCCCCCGGTCCCCGGACTTAACGCCATGCGATTTCTTCCTATGGGGCTGCCCAATGATATGCCAGAGTTGAAACGCAGAATTGAACACGCCGTTGCGTCCATTACGCCGGATCTGTTAACCAATGTTTGGGAGGAATTGGATTATCGAAGGGGGCACATATTGAACATATGTAGGAAAAACTCTGTTCAATGACTTTCACTTTGATGTATGATATGCTGTTGATATTGTATATTACGCTGTTATAATAAAGCATTGAAACTGGAACATTCTTTTACGGACACCCGAGTAGTATATTATTGTAAAAATAATAGGATATGCCAACTTAGAATTTTAATACAAATATGTATATTTTTTATAAATTACAAAGCTTATGAGGCCTAGTTCTTATATTTTTCACTAGTCGCAAAAGAAGCATGTTCAAGTAACTAACGAAAGAAGTTAATGACTCATTGAACGGGCAACAGTCACTATCTCTTTTTTCTTCAGCGAATCAATAAGAAATGAGAATACAGCAAAAGAAAAACGTCAAACATTTTTAAACGGGATAATAACCGTGTAGGAATAAACACATTTTGAGCCATTGAGATGAGCGTTTAGGAAATTTTGGAAAAAAAGTTTATGTTATCGAAATCGAATCTAATACAATTTAAAATCTGATAAGAAAATATTTTATAAACTCGTAAATCAAGTTAACGGTTAACGGATGTAGGAAAAAATTTTAACTCGTTAATAGTCCGTTACTTCTTTTCGAAATTAACGAAAGCGTTAAAAGTTAACGAAAAAATTAACGAGTTAATTAACGGATTAACGCTTTAACGCGTTAATGCCCACTTTTGTATATATATATATATATATGGTCAGACTTTACATTAGGACAGGCGTGTAATTAGAGAACTACAAATCCTACACTAAAAAAATGACATTTTTGTAATAAATGGACAATTTTAGTTCAAGAAATATTATAATAAAATAGAAAAGTCTTAAAATAAGATTCTCATATTTTTAAAATGTAAATAAATACATTACGAGAGTACGGCAACTGTTCCATTTCCGTTTTTGCAATAGAATGAGAGCCTGAGTTGCCAAAAATTGTTTCCTTTTTAACTAAACGAATACCCGGGTAAACCGCAAAGATAGAACGAGTCTGGGTCTCTCGGCCTTACCGGTCCCACCGTCGGCTCGATCCACTAAAAAAAAAAAATTTTAAAATTAACATATTTTCTCCAGAGCATGAAAATAAAAAAAATTTTTGGGGGGGGGAACTCTGGCGCTCCTTCTATAGCAGAAATGGAAATGGAGCAGTTGTCGTACTCTCGTAATGTATTTATTTACATTATTAAAAATATGAAAATCTTATTTTAAGACTTTTCTATTTTTTATTACATTTTCTGAACTAAAATTGTCCACTGATTACAAAAATGTCATTTATTAGGATTTGTAGTTACACGCCTGTCCTAAAGTAAAGTCTTACTATATATATATATATATATATATATATATATATATATATATATATATATATATATATATATATATATATATATATATATATATATATCTTAACTATATTGTTCTATTTATTTATTTTTGTATATATAAGATATATATATATATATATATATATATATCTATATATAAAATATAAATCTATATATATATATATATATATATATATATATATATATATATATATATATATATATATATATATATATATATAATATATATATATATATATATAAATAAATGTATTTATAAATATATATATATATATATATATATATATATATATATATATATATATATATATATATATATATATATATATATATATATATATATATATATATATATATTATTATAAACACCGCTTCCGCATGGATGCAGGGATGGTGTCGACAGGAGAGTATATATAAAATTCTCCTGCGACCGCTCATGGGAAGAGTAAAATGGCAGAGAGGGTTCCCAGCCTCAAGAGCCATGCGAAGATAATCTTCGCATTCACCAACTGTGTCGAAACCTCCACAACTAGACCAGAAATCATTTAGAGCAGCTTCTTAATTTTTAAGTCCAAATTTATGTTTTTCTTCATTTATGTCCAAAAGAACTGATGGGATAATTTTGCCGCTCCTCATCTAAATTATTTCGGAAAATGATTTATTTTTCTATTTATTATAAATTGTTCAATTTTTAAAAAGACCTGGATTTAAAATTTTGTTGCTCCTCCTCTTGAGTCCGATAAAAAAATTAATTTTGTTTTGTTTTATAATCTGATTTTAATTTTAAATTTTCGATTCAATAAAAATTTTAAAATGTTTTATGTAGGTTTTGATAAATTTTGTTAGTTGCTTCTAAATAATATTCTGGCCTCTAACACATGCAGAGCATCTTTCCTTAGACAAAGAAACCTTTTAGAACTTTCTTTAAATAGTCTGTTCAAGATTTCAGCCTTCCTTTTTTAGTCTCTTCTCTAGTTCTCTTTTCTTCTTTTACATTCTTTCCAACTCCGACGACAGTCAGATTATATATATATATATATATATATATATATATATATATATATATATATATATATATATATATATATATATATATATATATATATATATATATTAAGGGGAGTTAAACAAAGAGGTACATGCTAAAGCTACTGAATAGGTGTTGGAAGAGTTGGAGAGTGCCGGAAGAGTGGAGGAGAGCAATAATCTTGCCTATAAATAAGGGAAAAGGAGATTCTGGTACCTGTGAAAATTACAGGGGCATATCCCTAATAAATCACATAGTAAAGGTATATGAAAGAATGTTGGAGAGAAGACTGAGAGGGAAGATAGAAGCAAAGTTGGGAGAGGAGCAGCACGGGTACAGGAAGAATAGGGGAACAACGGATCTGGTCTTTAGTTTAAGACAGATTGTAGAGAAGACATGGGAATTCAATGTTGGGGTGAGCGTGGCCTTCGTGGATTTGCAAAAAGCTTTTTTGATTCGGTGCCAGAATGGGATGTGTCACATAGGAGAATATGGGTTTTGGGGAGAATGATTAATGCAATTAAGAGCTTCTACGACGTCTGTAAGTGCAAGGTGAAGACAGGACATAAGAAAATGAAAAGTAGTTTTCAAGAAGTGAGAACGGGGGTGAAGCAGGGGAGTGTGTTATCGCCCCTGTTGTTCATTGCATATTTAGATAAGGTTATAGGTAATTTTAAAGCAGGATGGGATAAAAATTATGAATGGGGTATTTTGGCATACGCCGACGATATAGCTTTCTGGAGCGTGAAGGAGGAAGACATGGCAGAGGGACTGGAAAGGTGGAATATGTGTTTCGAAGAGGGAGGCCTGAAAATGAATAAGGAGAAGACGGTGTTTATGAGAATAAATAGAGAGAGATAGAGAAGGTTTAAATATCCAGATAGATGGCAGCAACATAAAAGAGGTAGAAAGTTTTAAGTATTTAGGAAGTGTGTTCGGAAATAAGGGAGGAGTAGGGGAGGATGTCGCCGAAAGGATAAGAAAATACGGAAGAAGCGTGAACGTTTTCTATCCTTTGCTGAAGAATCAGAATGTGCCCCTGCAGGTGAAAAGAATCATTTTTGAGAATGTTTTGACTCCCATATTGATGTATGGTGCGGAGAGTTGGACGACCAACACAACCACAAGAAGCAGAATACAAGCAGCGGAGATGAGGCCTTTGAGGGTAATGCTGGGAAAGAGCAGAAGAGATAGAGTGAGAAATGAACATATACGAGAGAGAGCAGGGGTATGTGCGATGAGAAATAAGATAGAAAAGGCACAACTGAGGTGGCTGGGACATCTAGAGAGGATGGGGGAGGAGAGAGTGGCGAAAAGGTCTTGGGAGTGGAGGCCGGGAGGCAGGAGACCGAGGGGGAGGCCGAGAAGAAGGTGGAGAGACGAAGTAGAAGTATTATTGTCATCATCATCATCATCATCATCATCATCATCATCATCATCATCATCATCATCATCATCATCATCATCATCATCATCATCATCATCATCATCATCATCATCATCTCCTCATCATCATCATCATCATCGTTGTCGTCGTCATGGAATTGAGAAGAGATAGAGACTTCGA
>JABUQX010102872.1:22500-25000 GCA_015478945.1 Trachelipus rathkii | reverse complement strand
AATAATAATAATAATAATAATAATAATAATAATAATAATAATAATAATAATAATAATAATAATATAATAATAATATATATATATATATATATATATATATATATATATATATATATATATATATATATATAATATATAACACATATTTAATATATATATAACACAATATCATGTATATATATATATCTTTATAATAATAATATGTGTATAATATGGAATAATTTATATATATATATATATATATATATATATTGAAAACTGGGGCCAGCCCCCAACAAAAAATTGGATCTTGCCCTTAGTGTTTGTCGCACTCGTCACATCACACATACGTCGTATATGTGACATTGCTGTTACGTCTTATGTGATGTAAGCTTTTTCGTTCCAAATGCAACGTATTTGCGACGTAACATTGTTACTTTTAAATGTTTCCGTTGATAATTAGATACACTGCCAAACTATCTCCCTGTCTTTTTTCTCCAAATTTCCTTATACTCTTTCATAATCTTTTTCATTTTATGTTTTGTTGTTTATAAGTCATTTTATACATGATTTTCTACAGAAATTGTATTATGTAATGTAATTTTAAATTTTTCAAATGTCGTACATTTACGGTCGCTCATAAATATAATTAATTATGTCTCCAGTCGCGCTATGCTCCAGTGAAAGAGAGTTTGGAGTGACTCTGCCAGTGTTATTTCAATTATTTTGTGTAAATTTGTTTATTATGTGTTTCTGTTTATTATGTGTTTCACGGAAATATTTATTTTATTTTTTAATTTTTCTTTTCAGAAGGTCACTCAATGCAATCTCCTTATATGAAAGTGAAATTTGCTGGCTAGTTAAGCCTACTTATAGATTTCTGAAAAGCAACTTTTTACCACAGAAAATTAATAATTACACTATTTTCTAAATATTAAGGCTACAGCGTATATATATATATATATATATATATATATATATATATATATATATATATATATATATATATATGCTATATATACTTATACTATATATATATATATGTATGCAAACTTAGCAAAGTTTACTTTGTGACCTATACTGAATTGGCTGAACTGGCTTGACTGGCCCATTGGCTTACGCGCACTCATGGCTAATACGGTGCCAGTGGAGCAGACACATGGGTCAGTCGTAGTTATATATATATATATATATATATATATATATATATATATATATATATATATATATATATATATATATATATATATAATAATAATAATAATTATATAAATATATATATATATATATATATATATAAATATATATATATATATATATATATATATATATATATATATATATATATATATATATATATATATATGTAGCATAACTATATAACTATGCTATATATATATGTAACAACCAACCTTATATATATATATATATAAACTTATATATATATATATATATATATATATATATAACCTTAATATATATATATATATATATATATATATATATATATATATATATATATATATACTATATATATATATTGTGTATCTTATACGATTGAAGGAACATGGGAAGATATATATTGAGGAAGATATACATTTGTGCATTTATATGATTTTTTTTTTTTGTATATTGAACGGTTTAACTACTATTTTAAGGGAGAATTTTCAAAAGTTTAGATTATTTTCGAATTCCTTCCATCTTGCCTACCTCATTTCTCACGTTTTCCCTTTTCTCCATCCCTCCTTTGCCCTTTGGAAGTACGCCGATATTACTACTTCCTTCTTCCCCTCCCCTTTGTATTGCATTCCCTCGTGTTTACGCCAATATGGTATAATACAGGCCAATAGTAGCTGCGGTTAGCATAGTACTGCCTAATACTTTTGTTGGGGTGGTACGGGTCCTTTTGTATTACCTGTAGAGTTTTTCTTCTCTCGGTTAGATTGTGCACTCTTGGGACCACCAAGGGGTTGCCGACCGCCTGCCTGCGGAAGATTGTGGAATGCAAGCTTCCGTTGTTGTGGTGACAACTTGCTGGAAGAAGTGAAAGACATCATCAACAGTCGAAAACCGCTTAATGAAGGGAGAACGTGGGATAGCTGTGGCGTGAAAACGTCAAAACGCCAGCTGGGCACGGTACAAGCTCATATAAAAGTATTGGGTAATGATCACTGCAGTATAAATAATTAATCAAAGCGGGACCAGGTAACGCGATCCATAAGAGAATGGGAGCAAAAGGAAATTTCAATACAGGAAGAAGTGTGTTTATCTAAATGCTCATATGTAGGGAGTCCTGAGTTAAGAAATCCCATGGAAAAGGGTGTTAGAAGATCTACAAGGATCTTGGACTTAGACGAGGTGACAGAGTCGCCCCATAAGGGGTGGCGGAGGTTGAAGCCACCTAGTATAACTTCAGGAGTAGGGAGCTGCTTAAAAAGATCAGCTAAGTCGACCATAGTAAACTCACTACTCAGAGCCAATTGAATCGAGCAGACAGTAAGGTCGGTGGGCAAATGAATTC
>JABUQX010102872.1:0-12500 GCA_015478945.1 Trachelipus rathkii | reverse complement strand
TAGTTGTGTTATATGTTTCCAAATTGTATCGTACATATGGATGAATCTTTTTTGCTTTTTAACCAGAGAGCTCTATAGGCGAAGTGGAAGTTTATCTGAAGATGTAATCTGTGAGTCCTTCCATAGTTTGAGAGTAGCTAGGTTATCGAGTGTCGACGGAAATAGCCACTTTAAACTGAAGCAGGTTGGCCTGGGATTAAAGATGTGACTATTGTTCCAGTTTTAACCTGTTTGCATGTTGCTTGAAGGTTTTTCTTATTGTGAAATATTGAAACTGGTTTTAGTGACGATGGAAATAGTCACGTAAAATGAGGTTGCTAGGACTGAGATTAACGGTGTGACTGTGGTTCACGTTTTCACTGGTCTGTATATTGCTTGCTGTTAGTTGTCTGAATGCATCTTTTAGAGGGTGTTCTTCTTTTCGGATTCACCAATCAAGAGGTTGAAGAGTTGTTGATTGTTATATTTCGGTCCGCTTCCCTTCAAAGGGTTGATATAGTTCGTCTCCGAATTCTTGTTTCGATTTTTTCCTTTATCCTTTCAATTCTCTATCTGAATTTTAATTCTTTTTTTATATTTAGTTTGATGTTAAAGCTTAAACGACTTTGTTTTATGGGATTTTTTTTTATTCATTTATATATATAATATTTATTATATATATATAAATATATATTATAATATATTATATATATATATATAATATATATATATTATATTATATTATATATTATATATATAATATAATATATATATATATATATATGGAAGATCGAGAGAGAGAGAGAGAGAGGAGAGAGAGAGAGTTGCAAACGATTAAAAGCTGAATAAGTTTTTAAAATAAAAATTATATATATAAAAAATCTTGTTGTAGCTCATGTCTGTAGAAGATGGGGGAATTATTTTGTTGTATATGACAAAGATAATTACATAATTAAGGGGAGACTTCAAAAATCTCAAACTATTCCAAAACCGATAAAAGAAATGTTTTTATGATGAACAACTATGATATCTTTAATTTTATTGAAAAAAAAACAAAGAAAAAAACTGTTCGTTTTTGAACAGGTTTTAGGGTGAAGAGAGGAATTTTTTTTTTGAATTTCCACAAAAATACCATAAAATCTTTAATTCAAGTATTTCAATTTTTTTTTTTTGCACTAAAATACTTCAATTTAGTGTGGTAATAAATTTTAATAAAACACCTTAATTTTGAAAATTTAAAAAAAAAAAAAAATTTACAATCTCTGAAAAGTACTTTCAAAATTTTTGAACAGAGAATAGTCAACCATGGTTGACACCACCTTACGTTCTACCAAAAACATTTAATATAAACGTCAGTTTGTTTACACGTTTATATGTGAGCTTGGTACCAATTTTGAAGAAAATAAATCTGTTGTCGTTTTTTTTAATGAATATTTTATATCTCATGTAAGGAAAAAATGAAATGCTAAAAAAACACAAATAAACATTTGGAAAATTTTTCATTTTTTAGACGGCAAAAAAAAAAAAAAACCACTTTTAAATTTCTAAATTTATATATATATTATATAGATATATAATCTATATAATTATGTATATAATATATTATTATATATTATATATTATATATATATATATATATAATTATAATATTTTTTATTAATTTAATATATATATATATATATAATAGGTTCCAAGCAACCTTTCTATTGATTTAAAAATAAGCTACAGTTCAAAGCAGTGATGTCGAAGCAGGTGACTTGAAAACTGTTCCGAGATGTTTTCTTTTTTGGAGAGGCGGATTCGGACTAGTAGTAAAGTCTCCTGTACATTGTTTAACGGCGACGCTCTTGTCGATGGTTCGTGTCCTGGCCGCGAGGAAATTTTTTTCGTCTTATATTATTGAAATGTCTAGTATCGAGCATGTTTGTGCGCTATGTTCGCGTTCCTTAGATTGTCGGGCTACTCCTGTAACCATGAACAACCTTGAAAAAATTGCCGTGTAGCCCAGAGGGGGTTCCACCACCCTTCTTGGATTTAAATATGTAGCGAGTTTCAAAGCAGTGATATCGAACAGGAGATTTGAAATCTTCCGAGATTCCTTCTTTTTTTGGGAGGCGCATTAAACTAGTGGTAGAGCCTCCTGTGTACATTGTCTAAAGGCGGACGCTGTTGTCGATGGTTCGTGTCCTGGTGCGAGTGAAATTTTTTCGTCTTATTATGCAAATTTGTCGCAACAAGGCATGTTTTGCTCATGTCGGAGTTCCCTTGACGTTGTCGGTCGGCTCCTGTAACCAGGAGGCACCCAGAAGAATGCCGTGTAGCCCCAGCAGAGATTCCAATCACCCTTTTGTGAATTTAAGTAAGTGTCGAGTTTCAAAGCAGTGATATTGAAGCAGGAGATTTGAAAACTTCCAAGATGCGTTCTTTTTCTAGGGAGGCGGATCGGACTAGTGGTAGAGCCTCCTGTATATTGTCTAACGGCGACGCTGTTGTCGATAGTTCGAGTCCTGGCGCGAGCGAATTTTTTTTCGTCTTATTGCAAATTTGTCGTAAGAAGCATGTTGTGTGCCTGTCGGCGTTCCTTGACCTTGGTCGGTTGGTCCTGTTACCCATGAGCACCCCTGAAGAATGCCGTGTAGCCCCAGAAGGGGTTCCAACCATCCTTCTGTGGATTTTAATAAGTATCGAGTTTCAAAGCAGCGAAATCGAAGCAGGAAACTTATTTTCTAGGGTGTCGGATCTGACTAGTGGTTTAACCTCTTGTACATTGTCTAACAGCGACGCTCTTTTTCGATGATTCGAGTCCTGGCGCGAGTGAAGTTTTTCTTCGTCTTATTTATGCAAATTTGTTCGCAAACAAGGCATGTGTGCATAATCTGCGCGGCTGACTTTGGTTTGGTTGCTCCGGTTAACACGAGAGCAACTAGCTCAATGCCGTTCTTAGCCCCAGCAAGGCGTTCCAACCACCCTTCTATGGATTTGAAATTAAATATCGAGTTTCCAAAGCAGTGATATCAAGCAAGAAATTTTGGAAAAGACTCGAGATGCTTCTTTCTGGGGGGCGGAAAGCGCAATAGGGTAGAGCCTCCTGTACATGTCTAACGGCCGACGCTTTTGTCGATGGTTCGGAGTCCTGGCGCGAGTGAAATTTTTCTTCGTCTTATAATTGCAAATTTAGTTCGCAACAAAGCATGTTGTGCCCATTGTAGGCCGTTCTTTGACTCTTGGTCGGTTTGCTCCTGTAACCCAGGGGGAGCACCCCAGAGAATGCCGGTGTAGCCCCAGCAGGGTTCCAACCACCCTTCTATGGATTTAAATAAGTATCGAGTTTCAAAGCAGTGATATCGAAGCAGGAAACTTGAAAACTGTAAAGAGATACCTTCTTTTTTTGTGGTGTCGGATCGGACTAGTGGTGGAACCTCCTGTACATTGTCTAACGGTGACGCTGTTGTTGATGGTTCGAGTCCTGGCGCGAGTGAAATTTTTCTTCGTCTTATTATTGCAAATTTATCGCAACAAGAATGATGTTCCATGTCGGCGTGGCCTGACTTTGGTTGGTTGCTCCCTGTAACACGAGAGCAAACTAGCAGAATGCTGTGTAGCCCCAGCAGGGGGTTAAAATCACCTCTTCTGTGATTTAAATAAGTACCGAGTTTCAAAGCAGTGAAATCGAAGCAGGAGACTTGAAAACTGTTCCGAGATACCTTCTTTTTCTGGAGTGGCAGATCGGACTAGTGGTAGAGCCTCCTGTACATTGTCTAACGGCGACGCTGTTGTCGATGGTTCGAGTCCTGGCGCGAGTGAAATTTTTCTTCGTCTTATTATTGCAAATTTATCGCAACAAGCATCTTGTGCCCATGTCGGCGTGGCTTGACTTTGGTTGGTTGCTCCTGTAACCAAGGAGCACCCCAGCAGAATTCCGTTAGCCCCAGCAGAAGTTCTATATCTATACTTTATATCTGTACCTTCTATTCCAGACCCATTAGTCTCACTACTATGGCTTAGCACAGTAATAGCATACCGTCTGTAAGACCCTAGCCACAACCAAAGACTTATTCCCTTATTGTATTCACTAAGGATTTAAATTGCACCAGCCCACTTCCTTCCTTCACCAACTTTCATACTACATTCTTGCATCATCTGTTCCCTTTTATCCACCATATATCCTAAATATTTGAACTCAGACATTTGTTCAAGCTGCTCACCATTTAACATAACTTTACACAGAGAACTATCCTCATTCAAAACGATAACCTTACTCTATTCTACGTTTACTTTCAAACCCCTCCCTTTTACACACCAAACAAATCTCCCTCTACTAAATCCCCTCAAAGCTATTTTCAAGATTCCGCCAACCACTAAACTAAATCATCCCGCATATAATAGTAGGGGCCACCCTCCACTCTCTTTCCATTCTCTATTACTCAACACATCCCTTGCTACCTCACCCACCTTTGATTCTTTCATAAACCCAATCCATATATATATATATTATATTATATATATATATATATATATATATATAATATATTATATTATATATATATTATATATATATATATATATATATATATATATTATTATATATATATATATATATATATATATATATATATATATTCTTTTCAATTTATTCAATTAAAGCCTTTAGATATATTTCTTTTTACAACCCAAAGTAAAAATAATAATTTTTTTCTCCGGCTCCGGCTCAAACTCCGACATATAGTTTCTGGCACTGTTGAGAATTGTGCTTGCACCTTCTGGCAATAAATTTTCACCTATACAAAATATTTTTTGAAAAAATTTTCCCAGAATCCGGTTCGTTCCTACTCCGGCTGGGCTTCCAGATTTCCGGGCGCTGGATCCGACTTAGGTTTCTGCACTATTTGAAACATTGTTTAGCACGTCTTCTGGCAATGAATTTTCACCAAAAAAAAAATATTTATAGAAACAAAATTATACCCAGAATCAGGCTCCGGTTTCCGACTCTGGATCCGGATCCAACTATAGGGTTTCTGCACTATTTGAACATTGTTCAGCACGTCTCCTTGCCATTAAATTTTTCATCTAAAAAAATATTCTTGGAAAAATTTATAAACAGGATCCGGCTCTGACTCCGGCTCCAGTTCCGACTCCGGATCCGGATCCGACTAAGGTTTTTGAACTATTTGAAAATTAGTCAGCAAGTCTTCTGGCAATACATTTTACACCTAAAAATATTTCTTGAAAAATATTTATAGCAGATCCGGCTCCGACTCCGAATCCTGCTCCGGATCCGGATCCATCAAGGTTCTGCAACTATTTGAAAATATGTTAGGCACATCTTCTTTTCAATAAAATTTTCAACCTAAAATATTTCTTAAAAAAAAAAATTCATACCCAAGACCTCGGCTTCGGGTTCGGCTCCGGATCCGGCTCCGGATCCGACTAAGGTTTCTGTACTAATTAAAAATTGTTCAACACGTCTTGGCAAACATTTCGTCTAAAAACATATTTCTGCGCAGAATAATAGACCGGCAGGTCGGCCTCCTCACGGCTCGCGCTCGCGCTCCGCGGACCCCGAATCTAGAGTTCTTGTTCGGCTTCGGATCTGACTAAGTTCTATATGGATCTTGAGGTAATGGATCAGCACTTCTTCTATCAATAAATTTTTCACAAAAAAAATATTTTTCGAAAAAAATCATACTACGGCTCCGACTTCGACTCCGGCTCCGACTCCGAATCCGGATCTGATTAAGGATTCTGCACTATTTGAAAATTGTTCAGCAAGTCTTCTGGAATAAATTATTCATCTAAGAAAATTATCTCTTGAAAAATTTATACCAAGGATAAGGCTCCGAATCTGGATCCGGATCCGGACCCGACTAAGGTTTCTGCACTATTTGAAATTTGTTCAGTACGTTTTCTGGCATTAAATTTTTCACCTAAAAAAATATTTTTTGAAAAAAATTCATACCCAGGTTCTCCGCGCTTCTGATCCAGCTCTGGCTCCCTACCCAATCTCCGAACTATCACTTTCGGGCTCCGGATCTGACTAAGGTTTCTGAACTATTTGAAAATTGTTCAGTACGTCTTCTGGCAATAAAGTTTTCACCTAAAAATATATTTTTTTAAAAATTCATACCTCAGGCATGCCAGGACCTCCGGCTCCGGCGTCGCAGATACCGACCGAGAGAGATCCGGACTTAGGTTTCTAGCTATTCTGAAAATCCGACCACGAGTTCTTCATATTCAATAAAAATTTTCATCCTAAAAAAATATATTCAACCATAACAACACATTCTAATGCGGTCGACTCCATCTCCGACTTTTGAATCCATGCTCCGGCTCCGACTCAAATCCGGAATCGATTAAGGGATTCTGCCCTATTTGAAAATTGTTCAGCAAGTCTTTCTGGCATAAATTTTTCATCTAAGAAAATTATTTCTTGAAAAAATTTTATACCTAGGATCCGGCCCCGGCTCAGAATTTGGAACCAGATCCGGACCTGACAAGGTTTCTTCACCTATTTGAAAATTGTTTCCACATAGAACAAAAAAAATTTTTTGGAAAAAAAAAAATTCGGAAATAACTCCCCAGCTTCCATTTCTTACCCACCAAAACCTCAGCAGTAGCCTTTTTTAAGAAAAAAAAAAAGGGAAACGGCAAGAAAACTTTGCCACCATTGTCCCAGCAAACTAAACCTATATTGGTTCGCCCATCCTGACCTCACAGGTTCAAAATTTCTAGGCTCATTCTAGCATGACCACTTAACATTATGGCACCGGATATTAAACACCTGGAAAAAAACAACTGCTCATCCACGCCGCTTTGACCTGCTTAACTCAATCTCGCCTCAAGTCCCTTTTACGCTCTACATCGCCCTATATCGATCGAAACTAGCACTATGTAACTGTGCAGTATTCGTGTCAGACCTCCACAAACACAACTGCCACCGTTAATCCCATCAAAATGAGGCGATCCGTATCTCACTGGAGCCTTCCATCGTCTCCCCTTGGCTGAGATTGAAGTTGTAATCCAATTTGATAGCCACTCTCTCTTCGAGAGAATACCTCACTGCTACAAGTTCATATTATCTTCGCTTTCAAAACCCCAATAACCGTCTGGAGCTCTGACAACGATCGCAGGAGATACCTCCGAATCCTATATTACTGCCGAACCTTTGTAAAAACGGTTTCATAATAAATATACTTAAATTTCTTTTAACATCCCTTTGCAAAAGGTGTGTTGCCTTTCTCTTATGACGAAGAGGGTACACACCTTGGCTATTCCCTCTCCACCAATATTGCTCTAGTCAGACCTCTCTCTCCCAAATCTAGCATCCATTAGTTGCCTTATTTAAAAGGCATCATTCCTGTCTATCCGCAAGTTCAGGATAATATTACTTTCCAGGTTATTGCACGGCTCTTAAAAACAGGAGGGACAAGTGTGCAGGCGCATCTGCACATGCTGTCTTTCACTGAACGCAAAACCTAACCCATATACCTCCCCCTCATGCCAAATACAATTTTTACGCCAGATTAAGGCTAATAATGATTGCCCTTTCTCGAATTCTAAATCCTTAACAAGATCACTCTCAATCATTGTCATTATTCTATATTTGCTCACAAGCGCGCGCTACAAGCGCTTTTTGAAAACCCCACTAATATTCCGAGAATATATCACGAATTTAAGTATCTACTTATTTTATTAACTAATTTGGTTCTTCTAGAAAACAACAATTCTTCGGAGCGACCTCCACCCCAGTAAAAGTAGAAACAAATTGATTATGCGTCTGACTCCTCTCAATAAGTATAGGGCGGCTAACTGGCCAATGAAATCGCTGATAGAGAGGCCAAATGGCCGCACTTCCTCTTTATGTTGTAATTGTTTTTCCAACCAGATATCTCCTCACTCGTGAAGAATGGCCAGCTAACTAGACTGATAGAGCTGTCTCGATTGACTTATATTTACTTTAAGGCAATCATTACTTATAATCAGTTCTTCTTGCCTGTCGTGATAAGGCTTTCGATCTTGTGCAAGACGCTGCTGCAACGGCAGGGATTCAGCAAGGCATGGTAAACTCAGAAATATAAGCCGCAGCATGGGTGAGTGGTCTTCCTCCACAAACGAAAGCGCTACGATGATAACCAAGGGCGGGATATATTGACGTCTATCGCGTCCGTTATTAAAACCGCAGTACCAATCCAATATATCACCACAGTCACATAATATGTCACGGGCACCCACCTACACCATTTGCAAATTTTTCCGTAGCCATAATATGTTCCCCGCAACTTCTGTTCGACCATATTTTCAGTTTGGATTGTATACCAGTATTTATAAAAACAAGAAGGTGCAGTCTGAACCACTATTCCCCGATTCTTCATTTTTCCTACTTACGGGTTCCATAACCACCTCTAAGATAGAAAGGTGAAAGATATATCCCTTAGATAAATCTAATATTCCATGAAAGGATCCCAGTTTACCGAGCTTTTTAACCCATGTAACAAGAGCATAACCCTATACTTATTTACAATATTAGTTAGAATATTCAATGAAAAAAAGTGGGTGAATATTCTTTGATAATCATACAAGTTGATTTGGTTTTATATTTAATATTAGATACTATTTATTTAATGCTATTCATGGTGAGCCATTTGGACACTAACTTTATTTATTTTTTTTGTTTAGTATTTTCAATAGAATTTTGTTTTATGTGCTCGTGCTTTCTTGAACTGAGAATAATTATCTTCCATTTTTTCATGCATTTCAAATTCTATCGCATTACTCTGAAACGAGTTAATAGGACTACTGTACTATTTAGAGGTTTACTTTAGTATACTTACTTAAACTGTAGTATGCTGCCGAGAGCGCCCGCCTATAGTGCAGAAGTAATAATTATTCAGGACCATGTGTGGTGCGCCTTGCGTACAGTGTTTAGTTATGAGCGCGATGAAGGCTAGAGGAACTGAGCTACGAGTCAATGTTGAAATAGTAACAAAGACATTACAAAAAAAAGAATATTAACACAAAAAAAATATATATACATCAAAAAATATATAAAAAATAAATCTTAAGAAAATTTAACACATTACTATGTATTTGCAGGTAATAATTTTTTTGTACAACCGAAAGACTTATTGTTCCGACTTAAAACCTTATAGCATATGATGATAACGGTTAGGTTATCATCGATTCTAATATGTATTATAAATTGACTCTTAGACCGGAACCACACACTCACACTTTCTCAAATCTATTGTTGCCCAGAAAATAATAAAACGCCCTATATATTTTGACTAAGAATTAGGACCTATACAGCTAAAAACACGAAAATTAAACATATACTTATACAGCAATCACCGCAATCATAATAAACGTAATAAACACAATACTTTATAATAAATCTAAAATTGAGCTCACCACATCTAATTACATCTTTTAATCCTCCAATATTAAGATTTATTTATGTATGCCGAATATTTATTCATTTTTCATATTATTAGAATAACAATTAACACATACTAATTTAAGAGTATATAGTTCTCAAAATAATAAAAATGGCGCAAATGAACTTCATTATTAGTCTGCAATATGAGGCTAATAGCTGAGGATAAGCATATATTTATATAAAAAAGTAGTTATTTATTTAAGAGCTATTATAAACAATTCCTTACCCTCTCAAAAACATCAAAATTAGATACAATAGAAGACCCGCAGCATATAATTGTTAAGTAACTAGTATAATTTAGGTCTTTTTTATTATAGATTATATCATATGTTTAAGTTAATACATTTTCTCTATTTACTGGAGTGAAATGCTCAGGCAAAGTATATTTCTTGACAAGAATAGTTACTCGAATAAGAGTCATTATAAATAATTAGAGAATTATATGGTGTATTAGTATATAGCAAATCATTAACAAAAACAAAACAGGACAGACAGGAAACATTATGTAATTAAGTTACACCGAATCGCGACTGCACCAAGCAAAGGGCGCTGTTTTCATTAGAGGAATAGGACAGGAGAGCCAGATACTACTACTGATTGTCATTATACCAAGATCTCGTTTTTTTCACATAAACCTATATGGTGAATAACACAGGAGCCTGCGGAGTCGTTAAAATTAAGAACACTAGAGATGTCGATTGCACTCCGAGACGTGGAGCAAACAGTATAGCCGGAGCGTGCCCTTGAAATAGACTTTTCAAGACGTCTAGGCAGTAGTGTTTGGAATAACTCAAAAGAACTTCCGACTTCCGGACTCCACTATTAAATCACTAAAAAATAGTTACTTTCTACATATAGCTCTCGATCTTCGCGGACGGTTCCCACCCACAGAAGTGAGCTAACAATGAGAAAGAAAGTTTCATGATGCCCACAGGATGCTGTGGCAAGGGTAAGCTTCGCGTGGAGTAGTCCGCACTGCCCGGTAACCATGCGGGTTGGACTCTCAACGAACGGCGCTCTGTAGGCTGGAGCAAAATATAACACAAGTGAGATACAATATACACTCACGGACTCGAAATCGTCGAAAAATAATATAAGGTCATGTTTATACGCGGAAAGTGGAGGTGCACGAAGGTGTATACTATATGACAATGAGAGGAGAAAGCTTTGGTTATTACATGAGCCTCCTTTGTGTTTGAAACCCTGTTCTCACACGACAAATATTTTAGTGTTATCGCTTGACTTGGAGCAAGAGATATCCATTATGAAAAAAATATTCTCGCAAGAGTTTCATGTTGGTTGCAAAGTATATTACACTTTCTTCCAAAAATCTAATACTACCAACAGGCTATACGGGTAGATAAGTACACCGGTACTATGACATAAAGATGGCTAGAAGAAGTGCAAGACGGCACACCACGAGCGACGTACAGAAAATCTACATATTACTCATTGAAAGTTATATTGCAAGGTTCGGAAACAAATGTATATTCGGTAGACAGATTAAGGCAAATTTTATTGGTACACTTCTATGGAAAAATTTATGAATAAAAAGCTGCGAACTATATCAAAGCGACTATTTAACCTTGGAAGAAATAATTAACAATACTAAGTTTCACAGTATTGCTTCAATCATGGTTAATTAATAATTAATAATAAAAAACAATCAATAATTAAATGTTATTTATGAATTGGAGGAGTAAATCAAAAGAAATTAAGTTTACGAATCATCAACTTGAAGAATGTAATTTAGAAACAATAACCTATGAAATAGGAGAATTTTTAGAAAATCTAAATTATTTCAAAATTTAGAGCACCATTAATAAATAAGAATGAACTTACACTGAAATAATATGAAGATTAATATCGAAATAAAGGAGAGATCGTCTTGGACAAAAATAAAACGCAAATTCTTTAGCAGGTATGTACTCAGAAAATGACTAAAGCCTCTCGCAATAATCATATAAACACATTAAAAATACAATAATGAACTTTAATTGATCACCTAAGTTATGTACGGGTTAAGTGTATATTATGTGATATACCAAATAAGTGTATACATTTAGCAGATATATGGTCCATATACAAAAATAGCAAAATATAATACATATATTATGACTGATTTAAGCTTGACCTGAAACATATATAATCTAAAATATATCTGGAGATAAAATATGATAAACACTATATATACTATTGGAATCACACAGATTATATTTTGAATGAGACGGAAATGTTTTACGTTATCTTGATGTTAATAATGAATGATTTATCATTGGATATATATATTTCTTACATTAATTAGATAGCCATGTATTGCAATTAAAAAACTCAGTGAAAAGAAATTGGGACTCTTGCTATAATTGAATGTTTATAATACTCTAGACAAGAAAAATATGGACCCTGATCCATAAATATATATAGGAATGGCCGCAAACTGGTATCTATCCACGCGAAAAATGTAGGTTACGCCACAATGATCTTGTCGTCAAACAGCATTATTTCATACTCAGGTATCAGTAGGGATAAACTCTAAGAAGGTTCATAGAGTTAAATCAAATAATTGAATTCATTAATTATCACAATAGTGATACAATAAAATGACGAAAGCTGAAGCCACGAGAAGAAAATAATATCGGGACAAACACTATGATATCAAAAGAAATTATGCTGTATTATCTATCAATTAGATCGCCACGAGCGTACCCACTCTAGATTACGACTGATGATACTCAAATTTAAAGTTGATCAGAGTAAAACGATCTCAACTGCAAACACTCAAACCTGTGTATCTCGCAAACTCCCTCCAACTACTGCCCTCGCCAGATCACATAAAAACGAGAGCATTCCCAAATTTCTGTTCAACACACGATGAAATGTAGTAGGAACTTGTAGAATGAAAAAATGGGCTGGTTTAACTCAAGACACTAGTTTCTCAAGAAGTAAAGGCTATTAACATTGCGGAGACGGTTGGATGGTCCAGAGAAAACAATAGCACGGGCGTAGGTGAGGCCTATCTCCGATGTAAGGGTATTCTACTACCAACTTACACTTTTACCTGGTGCTGGAGCATCACTATTTTAGTGTC
>JABUQX010102871.1:10000-25000 GCA_015478945.1 Trachelipus rathkii | reverse complement strand
TCGCCCTATAGCTCTCACTGTATTCTATCTAAAATCTTTGAAACTCTTCTTACTCTCATTTCCCTGGATCATCTGGAGTCTCAATTCCCTTCTTTCAGATCATCAGTTTGGCTTTCGTCGCCGAGGTCAACTCGTGAAATGCTTTCCTATGTAACTGATTATGGTCTTCTGCCCTTAGCATAGGGAGTCTTGCGTGGTGGCGCTTGAAATATCCAAAACTTTTTGACCGGTTTGGCACGCGTCACTGCTCTCTAAGCTCCTTCCTTTGGTTTTCCTCCTTCTCTTTTGCTTACTCTTGTCTAGTTTTCTCTCGCGATCGCTCTATATCAGCACTCGTTTGATGGAGCGAACCTCTTCCTCCTTTCTGTTTTAAATTGTGGTGTCCGCAAGGTTTCCGTTCTATCTCCAACTTTATCCTAATTTGTCATCAACGATCTTCTCATCTGCACTTCTAATTCTGTTCCTTCTTATGCCGATGACTCAATTATCTCCATTCTTCTACCCATTTCAAATCTGCTCTCTTTGCTTCTAGAGTTGCCTTCGTCTTCAGCTTTCGGATTCTATTCTTGTCGATCCTGGATGGATTTCCCGGTGGGGTCACCGGCAACTGTAAAATTCCTCTTTAAAAATCAACTTTCTCTCTACTTCCCTCTCAAAAGACACCTCGAACATTCTACTACCTTATATACGGCTCTAAACGTCTCTCCTTGTGAATAACATAAACATTCTTTGTCTTAACATAAACAACATATTCTCTTAGATACTCATATTTTACCAGTTGCTAAAGTGGTCTCAAAAAAGCTGGAGTTTTGTTCAGGTTGCGGGAATTTTTTTCCCTCTGCACAGCTGCTCCAGTTATATAAGGGCCTTATTCGCCCTTGTATGGAGTACTGTTCTCACATTTGGGGGGGCTTCGGCTCCACCCTTCTATTGGATAGGGTTGAGTCTAAAGCTAAAAGACTAATAAACTGTCCCCTACTTTCAAACTCTCTTGAACCTCTATCTCTGCGACGTGACGTTGGCGCACTATCTCTTTTCTATAGGTACTACAACGGTAGATGCTCAGGGGAGTTGGCCGCTCGTATTCCACCTCCATTGCGTCGCCCTCGCATTAAAGGGTGCCATGCTCTCGCATGAATTTGCGTGAGTATTGAGAACGCCCAAACTTGTTCGTTGTGGTGCGTCTTTTCTTTCCAGCTACTTCTGTTTTGTGGTCCTTGGCTTCTTCTGTTTTTCCAACTATATTTAATCTCTCTCTTTAAAGCCCACGTCTGCGCTCACATGAGAGATTTGCCTTGGCCTGGAGATTGGGTGGGGTTTTCCTTGTTTTATTTTCCGCGCCCCCTCCTTGAAAGGGGCACGGCCCGTGAGTTGTGTTAACTGTAAAAAAAAAAAAAAAAAAAAAAAAAAAAAAAAAAAAAAAAAAAGACGTATGTCAGAAGAAAAGTGGTAGAAATGGAAAAAGGATCTTCACTCTTCAGATCTTCAGGGTCTTCCCATACTTTCAAGTTCCAACTCCAAGAGGTTGAAGACTAAAGTTGTGCTAGAAAGCGTTGATGTTGGATCTTGAGGAACTGGGGGT
This sequence comes from Trachelipus rathkii, assembly GCA_015478945.1. Taxonomy (NCBI): domain Eukaryota; kingdom Metazoa; phylum Arthropoda; class Malacostraca; order Isopoda; family Trachelipodidae; genus Trachelipus; species Trachelipus rathkii. The sequence goes on along the minus strand of JABUQX010102871.1, from coordinate 23,418 downwards.
GTTTTTGACTTTTTTGTGGGACGAGTGAATAAATTAAATAAGAAAATCGCGTTCCACTAGAAAATTAAACAATAATGGTAAAATCACTTTTTTTCGTATTTAAAATGAAAAATAACTATTAAGTATTAATGAAGCTAGGATTCTCTTCAAAAATGATTTCTTATTTAAGTACAAAATAAACTATTGATTCTAACAACGAAATTAATTTAAATTGGATGGTAGACAACTGATACTTCTGGACGACTCTGCGAAGTCTGGATCTAAGAAATCTATTAATTTTAGTAATAAAATGAAAGTAATAATTTGGGGGAGTTTAAGAATTGGATGCCAGTACGACTTACTCATAAGAAAAGCTGTAGTGCTGTACCCCCAAATACTAACTTTTAGTAATAGCTTATTATAAAATCGTTAATTTAGTTAATTACATTTTTAAGCGAAACAATCGTAATCTCCAGTAGATGATTAGACTAGTCTGGTATGTTAACTGTAAACCAACTCACAGGAGTCCTGTTCCGGTATTAGATTTCTGAAATGATCTTCGTCCACAATGACACTGAACACACTCCAGGGCTACACGTAAATCAGGATCAGGCTGGTCTCGAGTGGACTGCAAAAAGTCTTTAATAGTCTCAGAATAATAAATAAACTATAAAATATTTCATGAAAAAAGGAAATAAAACTAGATAGCTATTTTTAATTCCTTTCTTTTATTCAATGTAACAAGTTATTTACCCTTTAATTATATATTATATATATATATATATATATAATATATATTATATATATATATATATATATATATATATATATATATATATATAATATATATATATATATATATATATATATATATATATTATATATATATATATATATATAACTAAACCCAATATTTATCATCTAATGCACCTAAAAAGACTAACTGATTGATATGCTCGGAAGTCAATCTATTCCTTTCATTTGAGCAAACATTGTTTAATAATGATACTGTTCGTTCTGACGAGACTGACGTCGCATTTACAGTAAGATATTTCATTGCTAACATAAACATAGCAGGGAAAGCATTTTTACTATCATTTCAAAATTTTATTGGGTCGCAATATCCACTTAATCATAGAATAACTGAATAGTGATTAGTGAATACTTCCATGAGCAAGTGATGGAACATTCGGAGCATTTTTAGTTGCTTCTTCTTCATGCTCATCCCAAAGGTCTTCACTGCTTTTTTCTGTTTGAAAATCAGCTTGTTGAGCCTGAGAGTGAGGAGGAGATACCTTTCCAAGTGTTTTTAAATTTTCTGCAACTTCGTTGCCTATTTTCTGTATAATTTTTCCAACGGTTAAAGAGGACTGAAAATGTAGTTTTTTAAATCTGGGACCAAGAACTGTGGCTGCGACCAACAAGTCATTTTTTTTTTCATTCATAAGCTTGCAAAAAAATAGTTTCAACTTTTTTATGATGTTACTTTCTGGCATTATTTTGTTCATTTTCTTTCTTAAACAATTACAAAGGTACTGCTATACTCGCAGTTAAGTATTTCTCTCCAGATAACTCCCTTGTTGCAGATTCGAAAGGTTTCAGTAATGAAATTGCCTCCTGAACAATTAATATCTCATTTGGGGTAATCATGGAAGGAGCTCTATTATGTTTTGTGAATGATAATATTTTGGCAACATGTCCAGAAAGAAGAACAAATCTTTCAAGACTATAATAGGTAGAATTCCATCTTGTTATGACATCTTGAATTGGATACAAAAAGGTCCCTTCGGTTTTTCCTACTTTTTTTTCTTCAGCTCTTAAGTCGCCCATAGCAACATTGCTGTGACGAAAATATGTAACAATATCCTTAATTTTATTTTTAATTTCAATGAATTCGGGGACATTATCAATTGCTTTTGTTACAACAAGATTAATGCTGTGAGCTAAACAGGGCACATGTATATACGAGTATCTGGAGAACATGGTACGAACTGCAGCCACTATATTGGCTCCAACATCCGTTGTAATTGAAACGACTTTTGTTTTGCTAATTTGCTAAGTGAGAATAGTTCCACGAGATCACACGCATATTGTTTACAATTTCTCAGCTACATATGGGCCAGCCACTTATGATGATGTGGTTGCAACTGTTACATCCAAGCAAGAAAACTGAGTGAAAATCCCACAAGCTTTCTTTTATATATACAATTACACTTGGCAACACCAGTGTGAATCTTCCTAAGAGACACCCCATCAACTTTCTCATCAGTCCTCAAAAATTTTTCAAAGTAATTGAGATAGTATATAGAAACTGAAATAATATGGATATAGTTTATATATTATTTTTGGAAAATTTGACTATTGTTAATTTCATATATAATATTAAATATGTTATATTTATCTACTATAGGTGACATATGATGAAATAAGTCTACTATAAATAATTATATACATCTATTGGAACATTTACGTAATTTTATTAGTGTGGTAAGTGAAGTGTACTCCTAAAATAATTTTGTATTTACGTTTCATATTAGTTATATAGAAGGCCTATTATATATGTGAGCATTATCGTGGTATATATCTTTGTGAGCGTATGACGTGCTGTGGTGAGTTAGATCTTTAAGTTATCACTTTAGTTACCTTATTAATCTATAATAACGTATAGATGAAAATAGTGAAGCTTATAGGTAAATGATCTTATAAGTCTATCTCTAGCTGTATCAGTAAGTGCGAAAGGCAGTTGTCATGTTGTTACAGAAGGCATATTGATAGTGAGAGCTTAGAATCCTAAAATATATATGATTAATTATCGTATTGCAAATGTACTATGGGTCTCTCCCTATGTAGGTTCCTCGTGAGAAGTCAGAAAAATCTATAAACCTCTAATAATATTATTTATACTCAGGTGCTTCTCCGTGTATATTATATTATATCACTGAATACATGGCGACTCGCATCATTATTATGGTCCCATATGGTTTCCTAGCTCGATAAAGAACGATAAATTATGGGCTCGCGATAAAAAGATTCTCCATTATCAGTGAGGTCTATGAGAGAGCTCAGTGCAAAATAAAGGATTTGTTATTTTTTATACTATATATTCTGGCTTTTAAATAAAAATTATTATGAAAAGTAATATACGGTCATTCTCTCGAATATTTAAGAAAAGTAGTAAATAGTGCTCGAAATATCGATATAATATAGCTCTAGTATTATGATATATATTATGCTCGCAAATATATTCTTAGTCTCCAATATTAATCTGATAAGTCATCAAAATATGTCACTCATATCTGATATTATTATCACGATGATTTCTCCGAGCGAGTGACTGAGGTGACATCCTCGCCTAGCCGATGTGTAGCACTGGGACTGTTATCAATAAGGGCCACGCGTACCTCGACTCAACTCATAGTCTTGACTCCTTATATGAGAATATATTCTACTAGATAATATATTATGATATAGTGTCTAGTTATCTCTAATCATTATATTACTAATTATCCAATAGTAATATTAATTATTATATTTATTATAATTATTATATTAGTAATATTTATTATTATATTAATATAATATCATTTATATAATACTATAATTATATATAATTATATTATATAATATTATATAATATATTCACATAGTAGGATATCATGTAATATATTATATTATAAATATTTACTAATTATAATATTAATATATTATTTTAATATATTATTATATATATATATATATAATTATATATATTTATATATAGTGGTGAATATCATTAATATTTTTTGATAAATAAATTAAATATAAGTGCTATGATATATCTCAAATGGCTGTATAAGTTATATAATATATGTTTATCTCTAATAAATCAAATGTACCATACACTCTCGTAATTAAATCACGTGTGACACACTCGGTTTATACACTTTCTCATGACAATAAGAGCTGATGAATACTTGTTAGGGAAATCGTATTATACTGTATATATATATTCATCAATAATTTATATCCTCTAATGATCCTATCATAATTCCACATATCTCTTCTAATACTTTGAATTCACTAACTGCTACAGATATATATCGCAATAGATATAAATAGTATAACCTTTTTTCACACTTTATTTTACTAGATTCTCTGATGTATCTCTCTGTCATGTATTTTCCTGTGTTTTAATTATACTATAGTGTCCGTTATATTAATAATATATGTCAGCCGTCTATGTTCTTATGTATTATCAGTGTTGGATCTTATCTATAATCTCAAATATGAATTTAATATTTAACTATACATCATATATAAATAGTATGTTATGAATAAATTGATATAAGATTAATGTATATTGTGATTTATTATCTCTTAGCGTTACTAGTATATTACGTAACACGGGTTACTAATTCATTATATTAGCTAAGCCTATGCGTCTTTCTATATACGAAATATACTACTTAATATTTGTGTCAATATCTCAACTCATCGACATCTAATTATCATAGTATATAGTCATCGTCTTCCATTCTAACGTCTATAGAAGATATAATAATTCATGTGAAGTGAGTTTATTATATAATTTAGCTTTATCTAATGAGTATCGTGAATGGATGATCATACTCTCGTCATTTACTTAAGTAATTTTAACATTAAGTAATACATTTACGCTAGATGTGATATCTCATGTGAATCCATAGAATGAGATCTCAAGAACTTGAGAGCTAGTCCTATACAATCATATATTAACTAATTAAAGTACTAGAAGAGAATTCAGCTATAGCTAACATATATATAGACAAGTCATTTTACCATTGAAATATAATGTAGTTCATATTATTATTTATTACAGATACGAACGTAATTGACTGAGATACGTTTCTATACTAACGCAAATTATCTATTGAATTATGTAGATCTAACCTTAACTTATGAACTGACTCTGAGTGGTATAGACGATTATATACGGATTTTAGCACTATTATATCTATATGTTCGTCTTAATTAGGACTACTTTCCTCTAATTAGTGCCGTGTTATCGAGACGCTACGCTAAGTGAAAGTGCATTATCGTTAAGATTTAGTTTATTTACTCGTAAATACTCATTATTCGCACAAATATACAGAGTGACAACACGATCAGCTCTGCATATTACTACTGCTGACTTTATCGAGATCATTTCATAAGTAGCAGAAGATACGCTAGATCAATCACTCGAGCGTAATCTCTGCGGTGATCAACTATCCTCCAAATGAATATATATATTCGCATGTGGAGTTATAGTGTACGAGAGTGTGTTCGTGTATCTTATGTGTGTGGGTATACCATCAATACCTCTCAATGACTAACACATATCTACAATATAATTAGGTTTATATATCCCATTAAGTCACAGATACAGAATCGCAATTATAGTCCCACGCACAGATACTGTGTAAGAATGAATATACTCTGCCATATATATCGTGCTGTCTCTGTTGCATAAGCTCCACTCTGATTATAGTCTTTGAGACCTCACATATATATCTCAGGAATAATAATATAATATTGATAAGAAGTTCTCTCCATATCGAGATGTGATATGTCGCTATACAGATATGAATGTTAGTACAGATATGATATTGCCGATGTGTGGGCGGTGGTAATATTTCAACTATTATTTTATACCTATATATTTAGTTATATTAACCTTATAAGTGAGTCTGCCGACCTATTGTCATTAGTCGTACTATTCTATATATTTAGTCTGTATATATGCTCGGTGTTCTATGCTCGCTGCACTATGTGAAGAGGCTCACTGAGTTATCGCTGTGCATTACCTACTCGGTTAAATTGCTATTATAGATAATTTATATAGATGATCATTCAGGCAAAGTATGTGATTGAGAGTGTTCTTACCTCGTCTCCATTCCATATTATGAGTCGTGACAATAGCTATATTAATCTCAGTGTTATAAATATTATCTATAATATGGTTATTAATATATCGATCAGAGTAGTTGTACTACATTAAACTACAAAAGGCTTATCTGTGAGACTGAGCGACCGTAGGTTGTGGTTGTATTCTCTGTAGAGTGTGAGAGTTTATATATAGTGAGTGTTTATATGACTATATTATCTATTATATATTAATATTTAGTTGCTATATATTTAATTGCATCTGAGAGTATATCACGCAGTGTGATGTTATGGATAAAAGATATGTAGCGCTCAGCTCTAGTGAATTATAGAGTAGACGAGAGTACGCACCCTATTACTATTATGCTACGACTAACTGATTGAATAGAATTTTTGTGGTAGCTAATATAAAAATATGAGTTAGTAGATGTAAATGAGTGAGTAGGTAGTGTAGTATATATAACTATAATATAATTAATGAGTGGTACGCCAGAAGGCTAATATGACTAATAAACATCCCTATCCACCTTCTTTCCTTTCAGTCTTCATTACCTATTGAGTCCTAACTTTCTTGTCCACAGCTCGTTGGTGATCCAATATAATTTTTGGTTTGAAGTGGAATGAATTGTATGTTTTTGTGAGTTTTGTTTTCTAAAGCATTTATTACTATTAATAACTATTTATCTTTTTTCTGTTCATTAGGTAATAATTATTTTTTATTTTATTGTCGATTCTTCTAATATTGTGACATTATATATCCTGTGACGTAACTGATTTTTGGATCTCTAATTAACTCTCATAGAATGGAGATGATTTAAAGAGCTATTTTTATATTTATTCAGTCTATTCTTTGCAAATCTAGATGAGATCATTTATTATAACTTATTTTTAATATTTATTATACTATCTTTTATAGTCCATGTTAATTAATTTTATGGTTCATCCTATTATTGTGTGTACTCTTGAATAATATCTTTTTTAATTATTTTATTATTTATTTTGTCTCTCTTGGAATTATTTTTTATAGCTGTACATAATGAGATAATATATAACTTTAAATGATTAGTACATTCTAAATCCCTGTAGCATTAATACTTATGCACATTATACTACTATATTTATATCACTGTAATACTACTATCGAGAGGATAAATAATAATAAATATATAAGTATATAATAAAATAAATAATTAACAATATGTGTTGGTTAATATTAAATTTTTCTCTAATTGTAATCATCTCTTATATGTAATCTATAATACTGAGCCCGCTTATTTATACTGTATTTAAATTCGTTTTTGGAATAGCAATTGATACTAATTTTTTGTATTTTATATAGTTATTTGAATTATATAATATTATTGTATTTCCTATCTCTCAATATTCTATATTATATGTGAGTTATATAATTAATTCATTATATGATATAATGTTCTTGTTGTTACTCGTTAACTGTGAATTAGTTATCACAGTTTAAATGTGAATTGAATTAATTTCTAGTATTTAAAACTTGGTGTCCGACAATTTGATATATATCTTTTGTGCTTTTTTTTTCTCTGTTTAATGTTGTAGTGAGTGGTGGAGTTAATAGATTGTTCTTCATATATGGGTACGCTCACACCTCCGACTGTTATAGCCATACTATCGAGAATCATAACCATCCACTCTGTCCTGACTCTCCATATCTGATTTTACGTGTCTCGCATAGGTCATCTCATATGTCGATAGACGAGGTAAATTATATTGTCTATTTATACCAAGATCAACATCCGTTAGATGAATTTGCCATTAACACACTCTTATTCTATAAATATCGCTAATTAGTTCTCACACAAAAAACCATTTAACTTACCTGAATACCACACATAACAACCCCCTGCTAGGCTTTCCATCAATGAATCCTAACTAAATCTATCCGCTTAGATAAAATAGCTACACACTTTAGCAAAGTTTTCATACCTTAAAATCCCAATAGTAAGTAACCTATATTTTACCCTATAAACCCAACCTGACCACTTATATCTTTATCGTCTCTCTAGTAAAACATATACATTTGTTAATCTCTCAACACTTCAACATTAGATAATCATAAATTAAACTACTTTATGTAATATGAGAAAACCCTAATCCTAAAACATATCCTCCTACATAGTAACTTACAAATAAATGGCCAACATTAACAAAGTTTTGATGACATAACACAGCAGATAACGTACCAACACTTACTTCGTAAATCTTAGCTACTTAAACTATGCATAACACTAACTACATTACAAATCATATACTCTAATAAACTTGAAATCCCAAATACATAAAACTTTAACTAACCCACCTTTTCTATCACTCAGTCCAATTCTGTGAAATATAAATTATATATCTCACCAAAACCATAAAACCTTATACACAACATCATGTTAATCAAAAAGTCCCTTTATAATTACTCACTGTGAAACTAGTTTTCAATCATTGCTCTCAACAATCATAGCTTAACTCAATAGCGCTCCCTTATATTTCCCTTCCTGAACTACTGCTACTATCGACAGATTTGAGAGGTATATGGATGAGATTAGAGCGAGTAGTTATAAGCCCTCTAACATAAATTTTAATTTAGGACCAATACTCTTATCAACGCTGTAAACCTTATTAAACGGTTATATTAGTTATAATGACTTGAAACATTTAATTTATAATTCCCTGAAAGCTGGGACACTTTATGTCCAATTAGAGTAATGTGCCTGAACACACAATATCTTATGTACACGCTATATATGATAGATAGTGAATCTAGTGAGACTGTCTGCCTAATTTATGCTTGATATGTATGAATTAACAATTAAGTATTATTATACTAAGTCTATATAGAATAGTCTCATATTGAGAGAATTGCTTAATTCATATGATATATTTATAATAGCTAATATTACATTTGGTGGACAACAATATATAATTATGTACTGATAATAATCTCTCAATATCAGTTTAAATTCTAGAAATCCTATATGGTGATATTTTTGAATTATATAAATGTCGCGATGTTGTCATCATATAAATAATTCGAGCACATATCGAATATATCTCTGTATAGAGCAATTTATTTGTGTGTATCATAATCTCCCTCGAAACATTGAGAGTCCTGTATCATAAAATTCATGTGTCCTTCTAATCAAGTAACTCATAAAACAACTTTAAGCTTTGATATATAAATATTTGTGGCAATTAACTATTGCACATGATAAACCGCTGGTGACTCATATACCAAGAGATATACAGACCCTGCATATACATTATATTTATTGATATAATAATATGTGTGCAACATACTTTGTGACAAAGTGTCTCGTATACGTAATCAAATGTAACTTACTAAATAAATATTTTGATACAATCCTGTAGAATAATAAAAATGCTAACATATAACAAAAGTCTTAACCTAGGCCTAGATCCTACTTTTCTGTAACAGGCATTAACAGCTACATAGTAACTTAACATTTCCTCATAAAAACTAGTATAACCTAACAGATTTAACCTAATGAACTACGGATAAATGTTATGCATTACCGAATCCTTTATCCGGCCATTTATCCACACCCCACTCCTTCTATACTCCATTTGTGTTTTTTTTTCATATAACAAATTGGTATATGCTCCTTTATCTCGAGAGGCCTCCCAGCATTAATTATCTATAGCTCGGAGGTCCTCTCGAGTATATATAATCTAAGGATAGAGATATATATGTGATAATTGCGTAAATGCGCATTCAAGCATGAAAGTGTGAATAGTTAGTATGGAATATAGTGGGCTGTATAAGACTGATGATATTCATATTTTTCTTCTTCTCATAACATGATAATTGTTAGAGTGAGGTTGATTTAGGATTTATGTAATGCAATTTGAACATGGAGATTAACCAATTTGTATGTATTATAGAAGAGTATGTAATATTATGCAATAAAAATTTGTGCTCATTATTAAATTATTAAAAGTTTTTTCTTTTTTTAAATTTTTAATTTTGCCGTGTAAAAATTTTAATTTTTTTAATATATAGAATGAGTTGTGAGAGAATAGGTTCGAGATGAGTTTCAATAGAAAAATGGTAGTATATACGAAAGGTGTGGATAGTGAGAAATTTAGATGGCACCGAAATGGTATCTGAGATATTAAATAATCTGATGAACAGAAGCATTATTATCTCTCGAGATCTGATAAGACATAGACTGTATAATACTACATTCGTACTACCTGTGACTACTAGCTACACTCTACTGACTGTCTACTTAGCTATAATTGTAATAGACTCAATTGTGCGAGTGTAGAGAGTGTAAGAAGAAACTCCCTACTCCTTATAGCATATACTCGAAGGCGACATATATCAGGTTATATTACTTAATAATAAGGTATCCAGAGTTTTATATATTTGTGTAGGAACGTGGAAAAAGACTTAGCTAGCCAGCTGTTTAAGATGCTATGATGTATAGTTTCTGCGCCGAAGGCTGCGCGAACATGTTGTTCGGGCTCATTACACTGATATATTACCGCTCGTGGAAGCTGATCAAATATGCTAATAGATAACGAATACAAGGCAGTCTGTTCATTCGCCAGCTCCGCGCTCAGGATTACACTCCGCAGCTCCATTCGACTCGCATTCTCTGATCCAGAGCCCAGTCTAGTTTGGTGAGATAGTCACTACGGAAATAAGTTAGATTAGATATCCGATATTATTATTTCATAGTTAGTTATCTTCGACTCTATTAGTTATTATATGATTTCATTATTATGTATTAATTATATGATACGGGTGTTGTAAAAGTGTTCGAGATTGTGTGGTTGATAATTAGTGTATTAAATTCAGTGTAGTTGGAAATATATTCATCTACTTAGTGTGATTCATTATGTGAGTGTACTTGATAATAGATAGTGTGAGAGTGGAGTTGTGTGTGATTATGTTTTCTCGGTTGATATTATTATTTAATTCACTCGTCAAGAAGTGTAATATATAATTTATTATTATTATTAATTTAATTATAGTTTATTGGATTAATGTTCATATATATATTTGGAATAGTTGATTGTTATTTTTTTGTTATGTATTATTAGTATCGATACTATTTATAATTGATGTCTCAACTTTATAACTTGTCTAGTAGTATATGAGTTGCACTCCATTAATAATAAGACTCGTATAGATATGTCTTTGTGGTTTAATGGTCAGTGTATGAGTGTTATCTCGCCAGTGTGTGTATATATTACACTCTATGGATTCATTATCTCTATCTTTATTCACTCTCATGTATATTGTATTAAATATTGTGATCTTATTATTATATTAATTCGTTTATTGAGTGTTATAGTTAATTTGCTATTATTATTTTATCTTATTATTAATTATTGCTTTTATTTTGTCAAGTATGATTATTATTATTATTATATATTATTATTATTATTAATATGAATTTATTTTGTATGTATTATTATTTATTATTATTATTATTATTATTATTATTAATAATATATGTATTATATGTGATAATTATTAATGTGTTAGATTTGATGATGGAGATAGTGATAGTTATTAGTAGTGGAGTATAGCTCGTCTCATTATTAATTATGTATTAGTAGTGATTAGTTTGAGTGGCTCGTAGTTCATAGATAATTTCTGATATTTTATTGTCGCGTGCAGACGTAGATTTAGCGCAACGCCATTGTATTAGAGTAACTCATTATGTGTGATTTAATAATCGAGTGCGTGTGATTATTAGAGTGTTAGTTTTTTATAGTAAGAGTAAATGATTTGATATAGCAAATGGAGATAATGTGATTAAGAATGGAAAGACTGGATTTGAGTGATTATTGATTATATAATTATTGTATATTATTTATGGATATTATATCATTATAGTCCATGGATAGAGTGGAGATAGTTAATATAAGTTGAGTGGATGGGTGGGGGGTTGATTGAGTATAATATGATTATTTATAGCAATTAAGTTATAGTGTGTTTTCTAATGTAGATTTGTGATATAGTTTGGGATTATTCAGATTCTCATTTATATGATAGAGGCAATTGTATGTATTATTAATATATGAGAATATAATGTCCTTGACTCTACTGGATACTATTAGATGTGAGAGTCTGTGGTGAGTGATACTATAAGTCTGGTCTAGAACGCTGAGTGAGTGTTGATTGGAAATATTATGTAGATATAAGTGAGTGGTGAGTGAGTGGTGAGTCTCTATGAATGGTGTATGCTGGATTACATAATATATAGTACGATTTAATATATTATCAGGTGAGTGGGATTTTGTGAGCTAGTCATTAGAGTGATATGTATCTGAATGATTGCGAGTATATAAGCGACTCGTTATATGGTATTGTCCAGTTTAAATTTAGGTATGTCTCATGATCAGCATACCTGAGGGTGAGTAATAACAGAATTGATATAAGTGAGTAAAATGTGTGGTTATGACTCTGATAATCTCTGTGTGCTACATGTAAGTTGAGGTTGTGTGAATCTATGGTTAGTAATGATTGTGAAGTCAATGTTAGATCGTCTGTCAACATATCAGTGACTCATTTACTCTTTATTTCCTAGTGAGTTTTCTTTGTATTGTCATATAACACACTTAGAATTGAAGGTTAAAAAGGCGATATATAGGTGAGTGGACGTGTATATCTCTCTTCTTGGTAAGTGATGGAATCTACATATAGATACATGTCTGAAATATACTCATGGAATCTCTTCGGTTTTCGCATATTTCTTCTCAGCTGTATCCAGATAAGATGAAGTCGACTGATAGGTATGGTGTCTCCAATTTTAATGTATACTGTTGTATGCAATATTCAGTGGGTGAATCTAGTACTCCTCTGTGATGGGGAGATAGTCCTCTGATAACACAGCAGTGGTGTCGTTGGGTGTTGGCTAGTATAAGAACCAGCTCAGCGTCACAATGAGAGAGAGTGAATATGCAGTGTGTCAGATCCAGGATAGTTCGTGATTGGATATATCCATTGTAAGCAAGAGTGTAGCATATCTCTACTTGTAATGTGAATTCTATAGTTGGATATCTTTTATCCGTATTCAAGAGAGCGAGAGTTACTCCTGCCATGTGTGGAAGCCGACTGCCATGCTAGCAGCTTGAGTGTGTCTCGTGCACGCGTATTGTGCTGACTCTTGCCTATTCTCGTGAATATCTCGTGGTGAAGCATTTGTGATATAGTGTATATAAGTGTTAAGGTTCTAGAATGATTCGTGGAAGTTTATTGCATTATGTACTTAGTATTATGTGTTGGTTTTGAATATATAGATTATAGGAGTTGTATTATGCTGATTATAGTGTATGTAATGTTGATTGAGAATCGTGATAAGCGTGCATGCACACTGGTGAGTGGTGTGATTTGTTGTTTAATGATGTGATATAATATTGTGTTCAGTGGATATATTTTTATGATGAGTGATATTATCTCTTTCGCTCATCTCCGAGATATGTTAAGGTGTGGAGTCGTGTGCGCACGTACTAGGTGTTCATGTTTATGACGTATGCATACCGTCGGGTTAAGT